>NW_006499948.1:1918119-1949064 GCF_000471905.2 Amborella trichopoda | reverse complement strand
TACATAGAGAGAGAGAGAGAGAGAGAGAGAGTTCCTTTTTTTCAAGAGAATTCAATTCAAGTTCTTGCATTTACTTAGAGTGAGGAGATAAATGAACTACAAACATAATTAACTCCAATGTAACTCATTTTAGAAATTCTTTTTTACACAAGAGGTTGAGAGAGACAACCTAGATAAGATCTAAAGAGATCCACGAAACATTATTTTTAGTTATCTCTTCTTTCCTTCTCCATGTTGAATTTTCAAAATATTTATTTATACAGGATTCCTAAGCATAAAAGGAGAGACTTCATACATGAATCTCTATATATACATTAAAACGTCTGGAAAATGTAGAAAACCCTTAATATCATGGAACATAGGTTCAAAGAGATCTTTTTCTTACTCTCCATCTCTTCCTGCAAAAGTCCTAAAATATATCTCTAATCTAAATGAATTTAATATCTCTAACCTAAAAGATTCAAGAATCTCATGCTAAAAATCATTGAAATTGAGAGCAACATATTTTGTGGGTAATGTAAGAAATGATATTTGAAGAATTCAATAACAGAAAACATATTGGAAGAGCTTTAAACATAGGCAAACTGGATAGAAACCAGTTGGTTCAGATTGTAAATTATTAGAGCCGACACCTTAATATTGTGAACCGCCTAGTTCCTTTTTCTTGCCAGTTTTCATAGAGGGTCCAATTTTATTTTTCAATTTTGATTTTTGTTCCCTGCTTTTTCTTCTTTTTTAAATATTTTGTTTTGTATTTGCTTCTCGGACAATTGCTAACCCCCCCCCCCCCGCCCCAAGATGGGCTTTTTGCCCACTTTATACCCCCCCCCAACTTTTCCTAACAAATCCCCCCCAAAACAATGATGTTTTCTAGCTAATACCCCTACACAAAAACTTCATTTTCTTGGACGAAAATACCTTTCCCTCACATAACAATTATTTTTGTTGGAGACGGCGGTCCGGCATTTTGAACAGGCGGTCCAACGATTTTTTTTTACTAGAATGGGCGGTCCGACGTTTCATGGTGGCGGTCCGGTGTTTCATAGTGGCGGTCCTACATTTTGAAGTTACGGTCCGGCATTTTGAAGGGGTAGTCCGGGGTTTTGATATGGCAGTTTGGCATTTTGTAGGGGCAGTCCGACATTTTGAAGTGCGCCAGACTGATCAATCCGATGTTATACAATGCATTCCGGCGTTTCCCTTTATTGGGATCCGAAAATGATTTGTTATGTGAGGAGAGGGTATTTTCATCAAAAAAAACCTTTTTGTATAGGGGTATTAGCTAGAAAACATCATTTGTTTTGCATAGGCGTTGCTAGGAAAAGTTGGGTGAGGTGTAAAGTGGTAAAAATCCATCTTGAAGGGGTTTTAGCAATTTTCCCTTTGCTTTTTTATTAGATCGACATTTTCAATTATGAAGTAATGGAAGTTTGACCCTTGAAGGACTAAACTAGGGCAAATTTTGGCAATAAAAAAACAAGAGATATGAACCTCGATGTAAACTTGTGCATTTCCTAAGACATTTTTTAATTTAGAAAAATAACGAGATCTATACGATAATCTTCTAAACCCTAAAAAGGGTTCAGATACAATACCTTTCAGTACCAGAGGTTCCAATAACACAATAACCACAAAGTAATTCCAGAGTGTTCAAATCTAGCCCTCAACTGCAAGTGCAAAATTTTTGGATTAAAATCTTATGGACTGCAAACAATAGCTAATTAATACTTCATGGCTGCCAACAGTAGCTATTTAATACTTCATGGCTAGGATGAAGAATAATAAGTGCAAAAGTTTTGGATTAAAATCCAATGGACTGCAAACAGTGACGGCTGCCAACCGTAGCTGATTAATACTTCATGGATTCCAGGATGAAGAATACTAAGTGCAAAAGTTTTGGATTAAAATCTAATGGACTGCAAACATTGGCTAATTAATTCTTCATGGCTGCCACGATGAAGAATAATAATAAACGATGGGGAATATAGCATGGAAAAAATTCATACAACGTTGCAACTTTATATTATAGAAGCAAGGTGCACCTCACAAGTCTAGCATAGCAGAAAAGAGTGTCTTAGAGCTGGAAAACTTTCCAATTAATCATGTCGACCTCAAAATGCATGAATATAGAGGGAAAAAAAGAATGTCAAATCCTAAAAGTATTGCATCTTGCAATAGATTATCTAGACTATATCTTTTTAAGATTTTTAAAGGTTTATAGATCTACTCTATTTTGCACAGTTTTTAGAATTTGAAAATTTCATGATTGAGGTTGAATATAGATTTTCAAATCATCATAAAGTTTTCAATACTTGAACTACACCTTATTATAAATTCAACAGTGTATCTTAATTGTACAGTATAAGGTGGACATCTTATATAAACCTCATTCATACAACATACATATAGCATAATTAATAACAGGGGTGGAAGTGGACCCGATCAGATTCGGGACCCGACTTTGGTTTTGGGTATGGATTTAACTTTGGGACCCAAATATTATTCGGGTACCCATAGTCATAAGGCATATGATGGCAATCATGTGCCTTTAGGTGCGTTCTAGGTGTTCATATTGACACAATATTGATAACATTTACAGTATTATTGGCAAAAAAGAAGAAGCTCGTAGTCATAGGGCATATTGTTGGATTTATTGAAAGTTTCAAGAAAAAAAATTGTCAAGTATTACTCTAGTGATACAAGTAAGGCTACCAATACTTGTGAATCATAATCTTATATTGTGTCATCTTTGTATATCAGATTTTTTGACTACGTATATATGAACCAAATCCAAAATATTCATGATTCTATAACTTATCTTATTTTTTGGCAATTCATATTTTTTACCCGATTTTTCCCTCCGCCTTTTTGAAATAAAACCAATTTATTATTGATGTTTTGGTCTTTCGATATTTTATTATGGACCCGATTCTTATGCGGCAAAGCCTACATATGTAGAAATGCTGGCCTCTTAATAAATTTATTTTTAAAATAGATTTTAAAACTCAATTTTAAGGACATGTAATCTCTAACATGGAAATCATGAATATAAAAAATAAATAAATTTTAAAGACTGGATATAATAAGTCTAGCAAAAAAACATTTAGACTGTTAGTTTCCATTGTTTTTAGATGGAACACCTACTTGCATCCATCTTTAAGATGGATGCTTTACACTTTCTGAACCGCATATGTAAGGATGCTGTCGATCCAACATGAAACAATTTTCCTTTTATTATTCCTCCTCTTGCTAATTATGGTTTGAACCCAGTTCATGTTTGGCCCGCCCTTCCCCTTTAAAACCCTAGGGGCAATGTTGTCGTGCGTGTGATAGAGAGAGAGAGTTTGTACTCGGAGAAAGACAGAGTGGTGGTGGAGGTTTATTCCGCACCTACACATGGGTGTGTGACAGGAAAGAGAGAATTTCTTTCAGTGGCTTAAGTTGAAGGAGCCAGTCTTATGAATGAGACAGCTTCAGGTTGGAGAATTTCTTTCAGTGGCTAAGGTTGAAGGAGCCAGTCTTATGAATGAGACAGCTTTAGCTTTGTGTAGGTGGTTGCATTTGCATTATTAACAGGTTAAGTGAGAGGGATGGGTGAGTAATAAGACGTGAAGTGAGAGAATGAATGATTTGTGTGGGTGGGCTTGTCTGGTTTAGTGAGATTTGAATACGTAGTGATTGGATGACATGTACTTACATTTGTAGTGTGAGAAAGTTGAGTAGGTGGAGAAGATAATGAAATTTGAATTTTAGTAAAAGAGAGAATGTAGAAAAAGGAAAAGATTGTGTTTGTGGCCGAAATCTTTAGTGTGGAACCCTCCCTGAGCAAAAATGAAGCCATAACAAAGCCAAAAGTGGAATGGAGGTACCAATCTATTTGAATGCATTTTGGCGGGGGACGGGCAGAAATAAAAAAAAGATCGTCCGTTTGTATAGAGCCTACGCTCTAAAGGATCAAATTAGAGCCTACCTTCAAATAGTATTGAAAAATGTGGTTTCAATATTAAAAATCTTTGTGATAGCCTTAAAATATATTTTTATATTTATTTACAAAGTTTAAAGCTTCAAAAATAGTGTAAATCGACATATCTATGAAAACTTGAAAATCTTGAAAATTGACGGTCCAAAAATGCATTACAAAATTCACTATTTCCAAAACTTGAAATCCATTTTTTTCAAGTGTCCATGCATCTTGATGTTGAGATACTTAATTTGACGACATTTGAGCATCAAAACAACCTCTTCTAGTGAAATTTTTTAAGTAGGCTCATATTTGATTGTTTAGAACCTCAGCTCTATATAAACTTTTCCCTTTTCATAATTCAGACTTCGAGAGAGATGATTGATATAAGTACTAGGTCAGGAACGGGTTTTTTTTTTTTTTGGTAATTCAGTGAAGAAGACAGACCCCTACCAATATTTTCAAATAATTTACGAGTTAATTTATAAGGTATTAGTAAGATGGTGTCAAAAGTGTGATAATTAGGGTGTTGAGCTGCTCACCGCTATGAGTCCATCCCCTTCCCAAGAACGGGTTATATGTTTAAAAATATTTGTAGTACCGTTACATTATTGTGTAACTGTGAGCACACATGAGATATACTGTTTTATATCCATTAGGGCTCCATTAATGTATACTATGCTCCCAAAGGAATATATACTATAATCTTACTTCCTTGGGCAGAAGATTTATTTGAGAGATTTCGTTGATCTCAAATTTTCGTAAGCACCTAGATGATTATTTTCAAAATACAAAATTTGACTCTAACACGTAGATCTCACTCTCCAAATTTTGGATTGGAATCAACAACAACACAATAATAATAATAATAATAATAATAATAATAATAATAATAATAAAATAACAATAACAATAACAATAACAATAACAATAACAATAACAATAACAATAACAATAACAATAATAATAATAATAATTGTTATTGACTAGATATAATGTTCCAAAAAAGAATTTTTCAAACTCGAGATACACCTCAAACTATCCAATTTGATATCTAATGATTAAAAATAATTGTGACCTCCTTTTAACAAAAATAAATTGCCTCATATAATACAATACTTATACATATATAATTGGAAGCGTTTCATGTCAAAGTGTCGGACCACCACTATTTTGTGTCAGACCGCATACTTTTCAAAAAACAAAGTGTCAAACCACCCCCCATTTTGTGCTGGACTGCATGCTTTCGATAGGATATATAGGTCTTCATTTTAGATTTTTTCTTTGACTTCGAGGTATTTGCAGAGAGAGTAAAATACTTAATATCTTACTACTTTCAAGGCCTTGAAATACCAAATCCCCCAGTTCTCTCACCTATCATGATCTCTCTCTCTATCTCATATGTCAATTTCCTGTTTCGAGATCTCTTCCAATCCATTTCATTCTCTTGTTATTCTAGGGTGCCCCTCTCTCTCTCTTTCTCTTCAATCTAAGGGCCGGCAATGGGTCGAGTAGTCTAGCCATTCCTGGTTGACCCAGCTCTAAAAACGTAAGGCATGGACCACAAAATGTGACCAATTGGCCTAGATAGAGCAAAGGCCACCTCTAAGGGTCAAGGCGGGCCTAAATAGACCCTAAGGAGACAAGGGGTAGGCCAAGGCCAATGCTGGCCTAGCCCATTGCCACCCTTATTCAATCTCCCTCTCGCAGTCACACATCTCAGGCCAATATTCAATCTCTTTCTGATTATAATTAATAGGGATAGGATATTTGGCACTCAAATTTCGTTTTTGTATCATACACTCGCTTTCATTTTAGATATAGATGCACATGATGTGTTTGATATATAGTATAGGAAATGTATGCAATTAGACCCCCTGCTTTTGGTACAAAAAGAGCACAACAATAATTGATTGTTAGATGTGAAAAGAAGCGGTTCGGAAAATGTCATTTACTAAGCATAATGTCTAAAATAAAAATTTTCGTGACACTTCAATCCATTAAATATTATATCCAATAGCTATAATGATTGACTCCTTATATCAAAGTAAATAGTTCTAAACTCCAATAGTATATTAGAGATATATTTATTGAACTATTCCTATTTACTGTATTAAAGAACATTAAACTTGAGAACAAAAGTATATTTGTGGGCTATGAAAGAAATGAGATTTCAAGAATTTAATTAATAAGACATTTTACCTGAGACATCTTCGGATTGACTCAAATATACAGGAGAAAGAACATTATTATACAAAATGAAGTGTTCGTACTTTGACCCAAGAAGGATTGAGCAAGGGCCAATTTTGGCAATTTAAAAAAAGGAAAAATATCCAGTAACCGCAAAAATTGGAATCAATACCCTATCCTCTAAACAATATCCACCCCGCTGCCTTCGCACGTTTGATTTTAACCCATCCCAAACCTAAACAGTAAGTATTATCCCATTTCAGCGAATTTTATTCCTATGCCTTCCAAAAAAAAAAAAACAAACCCTCCCAAAGGGCAAAACCCTCCGTCACCTCTCCTGTACTCTCTCTCATGACACCATCCTCTCCACTCTCTCTCTCTCTCTCAATAACACCCCCCATCCTCCCACACCTCCGTCTCTTAACGCCTCAACCTCCGGTCTCCCTCACTTCCCACCCTCTGCAACCTCTCTCTCTCTCTCTCTCTTGCCCAAAGCCTCTCCAATCTCACTCTTTCCCCGAATTTGGTAGCTCCAACAGGAATTCTTCATCAGTTTGATCCCTTCGAATCTTCACATAAGAAAAAGAAGAGGGCGGATAATGCATTACCAACATTCACTTGATCAAGAATGGAAGCCCTCCCTAATTAATAGTGGAAACCAAAAATTAGAAAGAGAAAGAGCGACAATGGAGAAAGGGGTATTGTGGTTTCTTCTCTAAACGACGGGGCAAGTTGGAAATGCACTCGTTTCAATTCTAGTCAGGCGCAAGCATTATAAGGTGCTTTTCCAACAAGACATTCATGATACATAATATTGTTCGTGGTCGGACCAAATTTGAAACTTTTGGTCGGTTTGCTGAGCCACTGTTTCATAACACTAGAAACTTGAGTTTCATACGTGCAAAGCTAAACAAATTTACACACGCATTCGGACAAACAAAAACATGTTAGGGTAGACTGGCTAAGTACAAATATGGCCCACAAAACTCGAGATGGTAAAATAAAAAGGCCAAATACAGAAAAGGAAAAAGAAATGAGATGGGTGAAATGTGCGTCATTCATGTTTGCGAATGTGTGTTGTGCAGATTATCTAATCATTATATCTGAAAGTGTTAAGAAACAAGGAAACTGGTTGGAACTCGCTGAGAGTCTTGAACCCAAGTCAGGTCCAACGGGCAACGCCTAGTCTGTCAAAGGCTTGACCAAGTCCAAACAACTAAAGTTAAAGATCAGGCCAAGTCTGTTTGAGACTCAACCAACTCCAAACAAACAATAACAATAAAAATTCAGGTGGCAACTTGCTAGAGTCTCGAGCCCAAGTCAGATTTAACATGTGTGAGTCAATTACAGGCTTTGGCTGAGTCCAAACAAAATGACAATAAAATATTAGGAACAGGTAAGAATGCTAAGCTAATTCCAATGTGTTAGGTTACTAATTCCAATGTGTTAGGTTACAGACTCAGCAGCCTGCCAAGTCTCCTTAAGTAACTCGCACATAGACTCGCTGAGTTCCCCTATATTGACAAAGCCATCATTAATATTCTTCTCATAAAAAAACCATGGCTCTTTTCATAGTGATTCAGTTTATTTGGTTTATTTGAGAACCAGTGACTGTTTTGCAAATAATGAAATATGTGCAATCTTTTAGCCGCTGAATGAACGTGGGGAACTTCGGCCACCATTTCAAACACAAAAACAATAAAGCTAACTGTCCAGGTAAGTCAAAAAACTCACATGAAACTACAAATTGTTGTCATGGCTTCCCTTCTTTTTTGCATAACAATTAAGTGATTTTCATTTGAAAGACAAGAAAATGATGAACTCTGAAGAAGTATGATCACACCTTTCAAGGAGTGCCGATCTACTGAAAACGAAGTTCATTATCCACCTAAAAAACTAGTTTCATAGGAATGCAATAAGCATTGCACGAGTAGACTGTTAAGGCCAAACAATGGGCTTGGGAAGGGGCCCCTTTTGTCCAGTGGGCTGGGCATGTCTCCAAGGTTTACTAAATAAAGGGTAAAGGCAGAGAGTCTAGAAGAACTAGCTCTCCGAGGCTTTACTGCCTACAACTAGATACATACTAAAGCTATATCAGTTTAAGGACACGTAATTTGACAATATGTTTTCATGAAATGCCCAAATTATGCAGTAAACTGCAAATAAATACATCTCCCATTCAAAATACGCATCCTGCACAGACTATTTCCCTCTTTCCCCTTTCCTGAACGCGAGCCCCCAGCTCACGTTTTTGCTCCTTCAAACCAAATAGAAAAATCGCACTTTTTAAATTGAAGGTTCTCCTGGCCACTCAAGACTCTCAAAATATAAATATCGGTAACCACTACTGCTCAAGATTGTCTTCACAGTGGCATCAGCAATCAAGCGGCTCTAACTGATAATTGGCCCATTTCACAAAATACAAATGAATTAAATTCAAAAGTCTAAGAGATGATATTACATCATCCCCATGGTACGTAAGTGTCAAGTCTCAGCCATTGTTGACTCATACATAGTCTGGAAGAGGATTTAAATTTATTTCCTTTGCTCAAAATGCAAAAGAATTATCTGTTCAAGCTCAACTTCCATCACATGCTTTGGCTTTCACAGTTATCTGTAAGTGCTCTGATTAGCCAGCAAAGCACTCATATATTTACTTGGACAAAAAATACAGCTCATATTTTGGTGCTTTGCTTGTTGCAATTGGAGGCTGGAGATACTAATGACTTTGTAGCATCCATGTGTTGTTAGTTTTAAATGGAGGTTTGTGTTGAAGCAAGGCCCTATAAAGCGTGTACTCTGATGTTGCTTCACCTAAGGATAGGGATAGTGATTGGATGTATAGCATAGAGTCTACACCTACATAAGCCACCTAGCTGAAGTACTAGATGTGCAACAGATGCAAAGTAGCAGGAGCTCCATAAACTTAATGAAATGCCAAACTAAAGCCCAAACTCCTCTGCCGCATGATATGATATCTCAAATTATTCTACAACTTTACTACCCACCCCTCAGTAATTTTTAATGCAAACCATTGCCTAGAAATATGATGAAACAACTTAAATGAATTAAGTCCCCCACTACTCCTGCTGAATAGATGTCTTACCACAACTATGACAAATGAAGTACGATCGTTCACTAAAATCAATAATTTCATCATTCTAATCTAGGTGAATGGCCTTATTGGCCGTTCCCAAGGCTCATAACTTGTATTATAACCAAAGCTCTAAGAGAACATGAAAAAGATCAGTAAAAGTCTTTCTTAAAACAGTGGGAGCTGGTCTGTCGGCGCAGCAATAAGCGTGGACCTCTTCAATGGTTTATTCAACCCATTAACTCACCACAGTTAGGAAGAAGAAAAATAAAAGGCTTGGTCAAAATCATAGGTCTCAGCTGCTGTCACTCCTAGGAGCTGGTTTGGTTCCTCTGAACCTTGGATGGCTTGAAGGTCCCTGAGGTTAGGATCGTTGTCCGTACGATAGGGAATACTCACTATGGGAAGACAGGCTAGTAGGATCTTGATTCGTAGGACATGGAGCAATGATAAGAAGGCAAAAGGGGTTGGGCACAAGCTGGCAACCAATATCCAAGTGGCTGGGGCATGAAGATTGGTATTGTGATGGTGTTGGGTCCAAAGAGGCACTCTGCATCTGAATGTGAGGGGCACCGAAGGAATTGCAACAGGGTAAATGTGTGAAGATAAATCTTTTTAATAGTAAGGAGTGCATCAAAGGGCAGTGAAAAAATTAACATTTCATGGCCCACCCACGACCTTGATCACCATGTGGCCTGGCTGGCAACACCTGACACGTGCAACGACCTTGATCACAATGTGGCAAGCTGATAACACTTGACATGTGAGCGTAAGGAATAGACTATTCTATTATATTCAGTGAATCCAAATTTTTGGTCGAAACCCAAAATTCTGTACACGAATGGGACCATAGGATTTGTCATTTGTGGCAAGAGTTAGCTTGAAAAGAAAAAGGAATACTTCTAACTTTTAAAAAAAATATGAAGTCCGACTATGGGAACAATGTTATTCCGTCCAATTTGAATCATATTTTATAGCTTAAGGAAGTCAATCCTACATAACACCACAATGTCTCATATTGTTCTTCTTTTCATTTATTTTATCTTTGAATTTATTTTATATTGTCGAGATCAAGTCAGATCCCTATAATGTTGCTTTACCAGAGTCTTGGCAGCATCGTATGGGACTACATGTCATCATGGTCCTTGATCCCTAATCTGGGGTTTCCATGATCACAGTCCTTGGTGGTGCCATGACACTAGTATGCTACAGCGACAATGTTGTAACGATCGGTTGGCAACTGTATCCTAAACTCGAAATTAACAGCACTCCCTGGTTAGTATAGGTTCCTTGCATTAGACTATAGTCATAAAGATGCCAAAGTGACTACTACCTAGTTTAGGATTTCAATTTCAAGCCATGTGGTCACTAAATCCCCACTGATGTTGTTATACCACAGTCTTGGCAGCATTATATGGACTATACGCCATCGCGATCCTTGATCCCTAATCTAGTGTTTCCATGATCACAATCCTTGGTGGTACCACGATACCTGTATGCTACAGCGACAATGTTGTAATGGTTGGCCGGCTTCCTTATCCTAAACTTAAAATTGACAGCACTCCCTAGTTCTATATATTCCTCGCATCGGACTACCTAGATAAATACCCCAGAGTGACTGTTACCTAGTTTAAGGCCTCATTTCAAGCCTTGCGGCCACTAAATCCCCATTGATGTTGCTATACCACAGTCTTGGCAGCATTGTACAGGACTACACGTCATCATGGCCCTTGATCCCTAAGCTAGGGTTTCCATGGTCACAGTCCTTGGGGGTGCCATGCCACCTATATGCTACGGCGACAATGTTGCATCACTCAGCAGGTAGTCATATCCTAAACTCAAAAATGACAGCACTCCTGGCTCTATATAGGTTCCTTGTACCAGACTACCGGGATAAATAAGCCAAAGTGACTGCTACCTAGTCTAGGGTCCCAGTTTGTTATACGTTACTTTTAAGGTCTTTCTCTATGATCTAATGTGATCTTGTAATCCAAATAATCGTATAGTACCATGACATATTTAGGACTAGAATAGTACTTGTACAAACTACTGAAGAGATCCCATCTCCAACGGTCCACAGATGGAAATAGTTGGAATATTCTGAACCGCAAATATAATTAAGACATTTATGGCTCCTACATAAATAAGGAGTTGTGCAACAGCCACAAAATAGGAGTTTGATAGATAAGCCTTACGGTTACTAAATCCCGATTGATGCATCTATACTAAAGTACTGGTAACATTGTACAGGAGTGCACGTCATCGTGGTCCTTGATCCCTGACCTAGGGTTTCGATGGTCACAGTCCTTAAGGGTGCCACGCCACCTCTATGCTACAACGACAATCTTGCAACAGTCAATCAGTTGCCGTACCCTATATTTGAAATTGACCGCACTCCTTGGTTATGTATAGATTCCTTGCATTAAACTACTAGGATATATATCCACAGTGACTGCTACCTAGTCTAGGGTTTCAATCTCAAGCCTTGAAATCACTAAATTCCCACTGATGCTATTATATCACAGTGTTGGCAGCATTGTACAGGACTACACGTCATCGCGGTCCTTGATCACTGAGTGACAATGTTGTAATGGTCAGAGTTGCCATGCCACCTATATGCCATAGTGACAATGTTGTAATGGTTGTTGGACACCATAGTCTCTATTCTGGAAATATCTTTTTGTACAACAATGGAAATATTAAAATAAAATAGCCACTTATGGGTCGGCCTCTCGCCACATCATAGTGGTTTATTTACACATTTATACAATACATAGTCTGTAGATTCCATAGCCATAGTCTTCATTGTCCAGACCACACTGTACACCACTATGCTATGACCTATATATGGTAGACACAAAAAGACATGTACTGAGAAAAGATATGAAGACTGCCTCACTAAGGGTATAGCCTATAATAGAGCATAATGGCGTACCAAGATTCATGAAACCGACCCCAAATAAACCGAGAAAAGCCTTCAATGATGATGATGGTGCCCCATAAATATCTTAGATTTTGCTTTAACTTTTTTTTTTAAGGAATTTGCTCAATTTTTACATTTTCTTTAAAAATATGTGCAGTAATTTGTGGCCACAAGTTACCATATGCTTCAATGCAGATGATTCAGCCACGTGACGTGAATCAAACTGGCAATGCAACCCCTATATCTACCCCTCCCCCTCCCCCTCTCCCTCTCCCTCACCTTCCATCCCCAACCCAACACAAAAAAATATTCTCCCTAAAGCAGAAAACTAAGATCGAGGCCCAGCATCACCTCCACATTGTTCTACTTCATACGGCAAGCCCCATCCCTCCATCTTATTTCTTAATTCTCCTATTTCTTCAAAAATTCCAAAAGTGAAAATCTTATTTTCAATGGACATATCTTACTATTTTTCCTATTGATGTGTTCTTTGTATGCGATGAAAAATATTTTTATGTATCCTTTCTTCCATTTTTCATTGGTGAAATATGCTCTTGTAAATATCTAATATCTCCATAGGCATCTCATAGCAGTTTCTCTCACCATTGTTGTACTTTTGTCTTCCCACGCAGCACTCACAATCCCTTTTTATTTTGACTATTTTTGTAGTTTCTTTTTTTTGTTTGGAGATAAGCTTAATTTTCCTAGTGTTAAGATGTTTACGACACTGGACTAGCATGTTTCAAAAATCATGCGTTGTAAGAATGAGCATTTCAGGAAGTCTTATTGTCTTTGTTGGATTTATCACCATGAAAATTGTCCCCCATTCTCTGTGGTCTATAGTTCTATTCTCTTATTTATTCTATCAGATTCTTCTCCAAGCATATGTATCTTCACCTCCTCTTTATTTTCTGGCAAGGAGATTAGCAGTACCCACGGTTGTTGGATGGTACCCTCTCAGCGAGCAACCCATTAGAATATACATGTCGTGTCCTTTTCTAAGGATAAGTATCTTGTTTACTAGGATGGAATGTTGGATTCATGTCAACTATATATATGTATATTAAAGACCTAACCATGTCCATTGTTTTCTTTTCTTTCCTATGGGCACTCTTCATTTTTTCGGCATTGGTATACAGTATGGATTGCAATGCCCTTAAAGGCGGGCTTTGCCAATATAGACGACATTCTGCCACGGCTTCCCCAAGTCCAGGAGGTGGTTTTGAATGTTGAGAATTTTCTTTAAGGTTTGACAAGTATATGAGAGATTGCCTTCGTCTTTGGAGCAACTTTTGAAAAAACATCAATGAGAATCAACCCCATTCGCAAGAAAGTTGACTCTGTTGCCAAGAGGGTTTCCAAGTGTGAAGTAAAGGTTCGGAAGTTGGTGAATGGGACTGAATACTTCAAGGATGCATTACAGGAACTTCGTTCCTCTGTCCACAAATATTAGATGTCTGGTTTTCATTTGTATGTTGTCGATGTCTTCGTAGGCTCTATTCTTCCCTTTTTTTCTTGTTTTCAATAGCCTTCAAGGGTAGTAGTCTCATGGTGTGACTAGATTCACACATGATTAGTTGAAGTCGGTGATGTATGAACATTGTCATGGTATATTCGAACTGTTGTGTTATGCATAGACGCTCTATTTTAATGTTGTGTTTGTTCTTTTCCAATCTACTCTCCTGTCGATGAATCCTTTTCTTGATCTGGGCACGTTGCCAGTCGGATGGACATTTTAAACTTGGTTGTATGGTTTATGGACTGTTCGTTTATTTTTGTTTGCATAATATGCAATGGTTTTCAATATCTATGCTTGGTTATGTCCTACATACGATATTATGATAATATGTGATGTGGTATCTATGATTTTCTATGCATCAAAGAGCTGCCTTCACTGCTGTGGTACTTTGTGAGGGGTGGGGGTGGTATATGCACACTTATAAAACCTTTGCCAAAGTATCTTCCCCAAGTCTCCTTGCATATATGCTGAGGTGTGTTTCACCTTTCTCCGCTCTATCTTTTGCTTGTTATACTCTCAGGCTAACATGGCAGAAGTCTATGTCCCAGAGCCTGCCAACAACTTCCTTGGCCTCCACTCTCATACAAGAATCTCCTGTAGGAGGAGGTTCAGCGCCTCGGCAAGACCCTCCCTGCCTATGTCATTCCTGAGTATCGATCTCCACGACACCGCATTTTCACTGGTTTTGTGTCCTATACTCAGAGGACTGCAGAGCCAAGTGCCGCCCGTGAGGCCTACATCTACATCACTAACCACGGGTCTGGCCCCTCCACTTAGGAACGCTTGAAGGAGGCAAACCTCCTTGTCGATGCTCTGCACTGCAAGCTCCAGGAAAGGAGCGAGCAGCTGGCCACTGAGAAGTTCATCTACTCCTACCAAGAGGCCGAGGTCAAGGGCCTCACGTCGAAACTGTGTTATGGGCACTCAGCTGGAGGCAATAACGTCAACCACCAAAGAATTCACAACTCACATTGCACGTGCTTTAGCTCTCATCAAGCTCCTGAGGCTCTCAAGAGCTCTCATGTCTCAGTCAGTGTTAGCAACCACGCCATGACTGAATAGGCGCTCATCCACCACATATTGTTGTGTCCCTTTTTTGGTTTTTTGTTGACTTTATAAGTCTAGTTCTCAAACTCTTTTGCTCCTTTGTGGATCTCCTTGGCCCTCTTTATCGACATTACAAATTGCTGACCGCCCAAGTATTTCTTGGTCTTTGAGCCCCCTCCTTCAACTCTTTTACTATTGTCTTCTTTTTTTTTGTTTTGGAGTGTGCTCCCTAATATCCAAAAATATATATTATTTAACATTATATCTTTTATACACACATGTTGCATCTAATTTGTCTCTCTTCGATTTTATTGTTTTCTTTATCACGCCATTGGACTATAGTTTTTAATTTTTGTAATCATCTATGTTAGCAGTTCGTCATTCAGCACCCTATTATTTCAAGGGGATCCAACCATTAAAACTCCTCCCCATCTATTTTTCATAATTCTAGTGTCTCAATAAGGGGACGCATGGGGTCCCCTAGCCATCCAACATCCATTTTCCGACATCCATCTTAAAATGGAGTTTTAGAAAATTCCATGCAAATTGAATGGTGCATAAAAACTAGGAAATAAAAATTTGGAATTTTATTTTTCTAGAGATCTTCAAGATATCATGCCTGGATAATGAATCCCGTCAATATCCAAAAATCCATTCAATTTGAGTCCTATGATGGACTTAAATGGGGGGCCGGCCCCATGTGTACATGTGACATAGGGGACTCATAGAAGCCCCATCCTAAATCAATGCCTATAGGATAGAACGAAAGGTAATTAGTATTTTTCTTTGATTTTTGAAGAATTTTGTGATTCTTTTGTCAAATCAATCCATATGGGTAAAGTAGCTATTGTTAGTGACCTATTTGTATTTTGGCCTATTTCTATTGTTAGTAAAGTAGCATGATGACAACGTTCAATCTTAGGCACCTCAATCTCTATGTGATTCAGGTTTGTCTTGGATGGATGTTTTGTGGGTCATATCTTTTTCTCTACGACCATGTTCATTTTCCATAAAACGATTTGGGGAAGGGCCCAAATGAAGAAGCAACTTCCTTTTTTTTGTGGCGAAAGATCAATTCAATCTCAATACACGGGGTTGGGGTGCATGATTACTGTGGACTAAAAACTGGATAGAGGTGAATAGAGGTGAATGGTTTTTGAGCTGACAGATAGTTATGTTTATGCCCCTTTCCTTCAACCGTTGTCGTCCTATTTCAACCCATTTTCGCCTCATGGTTCTCAACATTGAAAGAGTGGTTTTTTGAGTTTTCTGTTTTTGCGATTTTTTGAGGACATGGGGCCTGGATCTAATGGATCTAAATATAGAGTGAGGAAGTATCAAGGTGGTGGGAGGGTAGAGTGGGAGATGATAGGGGTTCATGGTTGTTTTCACTGCAGAGCTTTTGGAGAAGGGTAAAGGGGAGACATTGTAGTATTTTATTCCACAAGGTAGAAAAGGAATAATTATCTTCTGAGGGCTTGCCATGACATATTTGAGGCTTCTTGCTTTGATATTTAGGCGTGTAGTTACTGAGCCCAGCATTACAAATTATTGTGATTCTAGATCTGGAAAAGAGTTTGTTGAGAGAATCATCATCATCATCATCATCATCATAACCTTTACCCAATTAATTAGGGTCGGTTACACGAACTTTGGTCCGCCATTCTGCTCTATTACAGGTCATACCCTCAATGAGGTCATAAGTCCCCATATCTTTTCGGACTCTTTCCGACCACGTCTTTTTGGCCTACTGCTTGTCCTCAAAGAGAGATGGGACTGATGGAGTGATGGTTGGGTGTGGGAGCTGCATTATCTAATTGGAACTTGTACCTTGAAAAATCAAGTTAACATGCACCCTATATTTAACTCTACAACCCACTCCTACCTCCAACAAGTTATCTCCATATCTTGCGACATTTTCACCAAATGCCCATTGAGGTTGTAGCATAGTGATATATATGGTAACATACTTCCTTCCACATTTTTATGTTACTTGAAAAGCAAGGTGACAATTACCTCAACTGCACTCATAATGAGTGATGGAAAATGGAAATGAGTTCATGAGTTGGCACTTGGATGAGGCACAGCTTTATCTAAATCACTTGTTGGCATTTGATTGCATGATGTGGACATTACAGTGGGTTGCTCTTACTCCGAAGATTCCTCCCCCTGTGGCCTTTTCAGTGTTCAAAAAAGCAGACCCCCCAGGCGGTCCAGAAGGCTTGGGCGCATCACCCAGACCTAGGCAGTAGTCCCTGGGTGGCCGCCTAGGCGCCCAGCTCTGGGCGGCCTGCACCCCGCCTAGGGGTGGAAATTTATTTATTTATTTTTTCGTTGTATTGAATTTATTTGAAATATAAAAGGTTTGAAAGATAGGTTTTAGGTTCATCTCAAACCTAAACCCACAAGAACCCATTTTAGAGAGAAAGAAACCTAAATTCTATGACTTTCATTGGATCGAAGTGTTTCTCAAAGTTACGGAAAATGGATCCAAACATCACCCAGGTAGATTTGATTTAGTTTTGGAGTTTTACAATCCTATTAGAGGGTTTTTTTATTATTTTAGCACTAGAAAACATCTCAGAGGTTGGAATTTGGAGTTCGAGCAATCAAAGTAAGTGCAAAAATTTATTTTTTAGATTGCTTGTTTTATTTTGAGATGACTTCTTCAGGATCTAGTCGAAGTGGAGATCCGGGTTGGAAATATGGATATAACCTGAATCCAAATGACAAAAATTGCATTAGCTGCAATTTTTGTGAAAAAGATACGAAAGGGAGTATAAACCGGTTTAAGAAATATCTTGACGGTATTAAAGGGGATGTTGCCCCTTGTAAAAATGTTCCTGAAGCTATCAGAGAGGAGATTAAGCAATATATGAGTTCTGCAAAACAAAAACAGGAACAAAATCCTTGCCATTTGATTAGGGCTATTTCTGCTACTTCTAAAAGAAGTGATCCGGGCTGGAAGTATGGTTATAACCCAAAACCAAACGATAAAAATTGTATAAGGTGTAATTTTTGTGAAAAAGATACCAATAGGGGTATTAACCGATTCAAGAATTATCTTGCCGATATTAGAGGGAATGTTGTTTCTTGTAAAAAAGTTCCTGAAGCTATTCGGGATGAGATTAGACAACTTTTGAATTTAAAAGAACCAGAAAATGATGAAAATGAGCCTTGTTCTGTGGAAATATCTTCTCCAGGTTGTTCTAGAAGTGGTGATCCAGGTGGGAAGTATGGTTATAACCCAAATCCGAATGACAAAAAATCGTATCAAATGTAATTATTGTGGAAAGGATACTAATGGGGGCATTTACCGGTTTAGAAAACACCTTCCCGGCATTAAGGGGGATGTTGCCCAGTGTAAAAATGTTCTGGAGACTACCATGGAGGAAATTATGCAATATTTGAGTTCAGAGAAGCACAAAAGGATAGAAAAGTGTAGAGCAGCCAAGACTCCTAAGGCCTCATCTGCACATACTAGTAAGAAGGAGGAATAGGTAGATTCAAAAGAAACGGATGAGGACGAGCGTTATATTGAAGAGGGAGATGACTCTGATGATGATGGCCTCGATTCTAATGCATATGATGAAGCTTACCCTATTCCTTCTGATGATGATGATGACTGAAGAGTGAAGACTCTTGGTGTTGAATGTTGACTGTTGATTGTTGTGTTGACTGTTGACTGCTGTGTTGAGTGTTGACTATTGTGTCCTAAACTGTATATTTTCAGAATTTCTGTATTTTTTTTTTTCGTATTTTTAGTTTCTAGTTCTACTTTCTAGTTTCTAGTTCTACTATCTAGTTTCTAGTTCTACTATCTAACTTTTGTGTGTAGAGTCGATAGTGCATCAGACTATTAGTGTATGCTTGTATGGTTCTACTATTTTAGCATTATATGAAAATATGGATTATCAAAATTCTCTTCTCGACTTCTATCTTTTTTTTTAACTGAGATTATGGCCATACCCTCAATCACACCATGAGTCCCTCTATCAAGAGCCAGAACCTGGATCGCCCAGGTTCTGGGCACCCGCCTAGGCGACCACCTAGGCATTGGGCGGCTTGGATCCCCATGGCCGCTTGAGTGCCGCATAGCACTTTGTGAAACACTAGGTCTTGCCATGATTATCTTGTCATGCACTGATTTTCTTGGTTATCGGCGCGCCCATCTGCAATATGCCAAAGTAGGGGGGACTATGGGGATGTATATTTGCATCAAATGTTAACGGAGCCTCCTCAGTCTGCATCCTCACATCCCATGTGAGTGTTGTTATTTTTTTAAAAAAAAAGGTTGACTGTTGTATCAATAAGAAAAAAGAATTTACATTTGACTAGAACTAAAGACAGCAAATACCACAAGTTGGGCGCTCAGATTACAGGTGTAGAGAAGATTATAGAAAAAGAAGGACAGAAGTAATAAAGAGGAGAGAGAAATAACATAAGTAATACTGAAAATATAAAGAAGATAACATAGCGATGTCCAAAAAGATCCCATCGGGTAGCAGTCCATTCCAAAACAGCAGTTGCATATTGAAAAAATTCCTTGGTCTTCAGGCATGTTTGAGAGGGCAAACCCTGGCAAAACGATCCACACTGTGGTCCTAAGAAGGAGAGGCCGGGGGCCTCTGATAGGCAGTTCGAGAGTAAGTTGTTTGTCGAGCCTATAGTTTTCCATTATGAAGTACTCTGCATGAGAGGCAGCCAGCTGTCCTCAGCAGAGGTAGCAAGCAGTTTCGAGAGAATAAGAGTTGGTAAAGAGGAGGGTTTGTAGGAACAGAATAAAAGGTAAGTAGAATGAATAAAGGGGTGGAAGTAAGAAGAAGGGGTAAATGGAAAAGGAAAGGTCAAGAAGAAGACGAAGATGCAAATCCAGGTAACCAACTTTAAAGAGGAGGGTAGAAAGGCGGGGGAGGTGAAGTTTGCGGGGAAGAAGACAACAGAGGCCAATGGTAGACAAGGACAAGCAAAGAACCTTGTATGAGAGAGTAGGAGCCTTCTACGAGAGAGGCCTGCAGGGGAAATCAACTATTTTAAAAACCTCTTGCTTTTTCTTTTTCGTACTCGATTTTTTCATATCTCGTTTTTTTTTTACTGACCTTTCTCACTATGTCCTCAAAAAAATATTTTCCGGGTGGTTTTTTTTTCTTTTTTATTCCCTTTCTTTTTTCCTTTCCCCCTTTTTTCGCTTTTTTGCCCTTTCCTTTCTTCCTATCTCATTCACAAAACAGTAAAGATTTCTATAAGGGGACGCAAGCAAAGGGAGTAATAATAGGGGGTTAGATATGACAGTGTAGAGAGAAGATTTTGAGAGAGATCAAGAGTTGTGAAGAGGAGAGACGGGTGAAAAGATAAGAGCAACAAAAGAGAGGAGGTTTGGGAGAGGAGCAGAGAAAAGAGAGAAAGGTAAGGCGATGATAAGTTCGGAAGAGAGTTGAGGGGAAGAGTTCTTATAAAAAGAGCAGAGGGGTAGAGTTTGGATAGAGTTTTCGAGGAGAGAGAGAAATCAGTGACTTAGAGCTGATGAGCGTAGAGTGAGCTTATAGGAAGGTTAGAATAGAGGAGATTAGAGAGATGAGAAGGGGTAAGAGACCAGGGCAGGGAGTGAAGTGTCAAAAATAGAAAGAAGGATTAGGAAGAATAGCATAGAAAAGAGAGAGAGAGAGAGAGAGAGAGAGAGATGAGAGGTTTGTGAGTTATGAGGAGAGCAGCAAGATAGAGGTTAGAGAGAGAAAACTGAGGACAGAGGTGCATACCTGGTTGGAGAGGCTGATGAGCATTCTTTCCTCTCGCAACTAAGCCAAACCCTGTGAGAAGGAGTCCCTCTGGTTTGCGAGGCTGATCAGACATCTTCTAGCTACAGAGCCAGGAACTGAGCGCGAGAGTCAAGATGGGCTAAAAGAGAGAGGCGAGGAAAGGAGACCGAGAGATGGAAGAAATTTTTTGGAGAAAGCCACTAAAGTTTTTCCTCTACTTACTTTTTTTTTTAATTTTCGTTTCCTTCCTTTTTTCTTTTTTTTTTTTCTTTTTTTTAATCTTTTTTTCCATATATATTTTGTCCGGTATGCTTTTCTTTTCCCTTTCGAAAATCCCTTAGAGGGAAGGGGAAAAAACTTGGGGAAAGAGAGATAAGAGAAGAGAAAGGAGAAGGTGAGGAGTGTTAAGCGGGTAGGCTGAGCTCCAACATCAAGGGAAGCTCCATCTCGTGCCAACCTATCCGCCTCAGTGTTGGCTGCTCGATAAATGTGCTTGAAAGTGGGCTGGGGAGGGCTCTACAGAGGAAGAATATTTGCTCAAAATAGATGACAACCTCCACGGTCGTTGTTGATGGGTGGCCCAGAGAAGGGTATGGCTGGAATCAACTTCTACTAGTAAACATTGGACGTTGATTCCCACATGAGCCACCCATTTGAGGCCTTCTAGTTGAGACATTGCCTCAGCATGGGTAGAATCGTGGACCCCAATGTAAGCAGAGAAAGAGAAGGCAGTAGAAGTATAGTTTGATAAAGTGCCACCAATTCTCGAGGGCCCAGGGTTTCTTCGTGATGACCCATCCGTGTTAAGCTTGAGGAAACCCAAGGGAGGGGGGGTCCAACTTGGTGTAGGTGCATTTGTCTGGGTGGATAAGTGGCGGAGACAAGTCCAATTATTCAGGAAATGATGGATTGGAAGAGTAGCTAAAATGGGGATAGTTTTGGCCAAGAGAAAAATGAGGAAAAATGAGGGAAGTGATAGACTGAAAGACTGATTCAGTAGATTTCAGAGTTCCTCTGAAAGTTTCGAATTTCTCTCGAGCCATAAGCTCTAGAGAAGTGCCGCTACAAGAGATGCTTAAGTTTTCTATCAAACTTTGAGAGAGGGGGAGAGCAGAAGGTCTCAAAGAGATTGTTCAAATTCTGAGGGGCAACCCGAGTAAACCAAAAATTTTGAGGGAAGACCATAAAATCAAGGGAAAATCACAGTCGATGTAAAGATGAGGAATCATTTCCTCATCCCCGAGAGTAGAGAATTTACCGGTTTGGGAGAGAGAAACCTCCCTGCTAGAGGTGATCAAGTGCGAGGGTTCTACGGTGGAGGAGGACCCACACAAAGGCCTGAACCTTATGAGGGCTTGGAAGAGCCCAAGTCGCAAGGGGAGGAATGAATAGAAGGAAGAGACTGAGAAGGATCCCGAAGGGACAGGGGACCAAGTTAAGGCATCTGGTTGAGTGAGAGTTGAGAAAATTGTATCTAGCATTTGGAGAAGGGATAAGAGGGAAGAAGATTCAAGGTCCATCAAATTCCGCCTGAAGATTGGAATCCAAACCAAGTTGGGGCAATTGAAAGTTGCGTAATCAACAGCCAGGGCTCTTTAGTTTCTCACAACCAAGAAGAGAGAGGGGAAGAGGCTAGATAAGGGCGAATGTCCTATCCAAAGATCTGACCATAAGAGAATACAAGCCCCGTTACCTAGTCTAAATCTGATCCTATTAAGGAAATCATACCTGGTGGAGGAGATGCACTTCCACACTCCAGAAGATCTATGAGCAAGGGAACTCAGAACCCAGTTGCCACTAATAAGACCATATTTCGCCTGGACTGCCTATTTCCAAAGGAGAGAACGAGGACAGGAGAATTTCCACGACCACTTGCCAAGGAGGGCAATATTCACGATCCTAAGGTTTTTGATACCCAACCCCCCAAATTTCCTAGGGAAGGCAGACAAAATCTCAAGATACTAGATGAAATTTATTTGTTCCCTCCATACTAGACCATAAGAAGTCCCTCATAAGTTTTTCTAAGTATAGAATGACCAAGATGGGGATCTGAAACAGTGACATGTAATAGATTGGGATGCTAGCCAGGGTAGCGCGAATTAAGGTAATTCTACCTCCAAATGAGAGGAACAAGAGGTGAACTTCTAGGTGAACCTTCCGATTAGGCTGTCCCAAAGTTGTTTTATGGGTTTTCCTAAACACAAAGGTAAGCCCAGGTAAGAGGAGGGTAGTTTTTCAGTGGCACAACCAAGCTGAAGAGCCAAACTGTGCAAGTCGGCTTCGCCAACATGGATCCCTATCAATTTAGTCTGTTTTAAGTTAATTTTCATCCTTGTGAGAAGTTCAAACGTTCGCAAGAACTGCCATAGGCAGAGCTGGCATCACAGAAGACCAAGGTGTCATCTGCGTAAAGTAGATGAGAAAAGGTAAGACCAGATGGGGAGGTTTGAAAACCCGAAAGGAGGCCTCTGTCACAGAGTCTGGATATGGTATGGGTGAAGAGTTCTCCTATAAACCATGCCTCCTGCAAGAAGGAAGGACTAAGCCCTCTTTGGGCCTAGAAAAATCCTTCTGGAGATCCATTGAGGAGAATATAGAAAGATAGGCTTGATATACACGCTAGGATCCATTTTCTCCAAAGGGGCCCAAAACCCATTCGAGCTTGAATTGAGTCTAGTAAATCCCAATCTACCCTATCATAGGCCTTTTCCCAAGGCACCATCTAGGATTTGTCTATTAGCTACAAAGGCTGATTGGGTAGGGGAGATGACTGAAGATAAGATCTTTTGCAGACGGGTTGCTAGCACCTTAGCTAGAATTTTGTATGAGTTGAAGCTGAATGGTCTAAAATCATACATCCTATGGGCCCTTCGATTCTAGGAACGGAACCAAGGCTAAGAAGAAGCAGTTGAGAGCTAAATTAAGCCTGCCCCTAAAAAAGAATTCGTTAAAGAAGGCCAACAGGTCCGGGGCCGTAGTTTCCCAGTAAGACTGGAAGATCGCTATAGGGAACCCATAAGGGCCAATGTCTTTAGGGAGGTCATAAACAGCTTTACTAATATCTTCACTGGAAAAAGGAATTTCAAGGCCAGTCGCCTCAACCAAGGAAATGATTTGGACGTCTACATTTCCAAGGATGGGGCGTGGGTGAATGGGTTTGGAGAAGAGATTCTTAAAGAACCTGATGAAGAGCCTGCTGATTTCAATAGGTGGGAGAAGGAGAGGGAAGCTACCGAGATGTGGGTGATAGAGAACGACCGATGGACAAAAAAATAGGATAAAAAGTGGGGTCATCCATCAAAATAACTCGAACCTAAAAGGTTTGTTAGATTTTAAAGCATGGTTGGTATCATGTAAGATGGGCTTATTAGGAAGAACGCCTTTAATAGAGCTGAATGACGGTCCATGATTCGTGCAGCCAACCCCCATTAATTGGAAAAGCCTATGACGATGATGTTGTTGTTTTAAGAAGAAACCTAGAGCAAGTTTCTGTGAAGAAAGATTCCCACAGTTGATTAACAAGAAATCGATCAATATTAGTCACGATAGGGTTATCAGCGTGGTTAGACCAAATATAAGAGGCCCGAATAAGGGGATATCAATGAGAGGAATGCTCTCAATAAAGTCTGTGAAGATTCTCATGGACGCATTCAAAAGCCCTCCATGAGACTTTTCTGAAGGTCACTCACCGTATCGAAGTCTCCACCCAGAAGCCATGGGATGTGAGAGGGATAGGCTAATGTGGGAAGCTCTCGCCAAAGGTCAAATCTAAGGGTTGGACTATTAGGGCCATAAACAAATGAGGTCCTAAAGGTGAAGTTATCTGAAACTCAGCTAAATGAAATGGAGATAGAGTAGTCTTGTATCTGGGGCGAGAAACCAAGGAAGATAGTCAGTTCCATAAAACCCAAATTCCCCCTGATGCACCCTGTGATTCTTTGGTAACCCAGGTACAGGGGAGGTGACCCCAAATCTCTTTAATTAAGGTGAGGTCTGGGTTAGGTACTTTAGTTTTAAACAAGGCTAGAATGGTGGGGAAGTGGAAGAAAACTTGTGAGAAAACTACCCTAGATGCTCCAACATGGGATCTTCATCTAGGGGAGTTTGGGTGGCGGTGGGATCTTCTGACAGATCTCCTCATGGTTAAGCTTAAGGGGAGGATAGAGGTGAGGGAGATCAGCTTCGCTGATTTCCCAAGGTTGTCGTAGTACACACCCAAGTGAAGAGTTTACAACTCCAGCATTTCCCTAAATTGGTCCGTCAGCTAAGCTACATCTCCAGAACAAGAGATATGAGGTTATAGGAGGTAGTCGCTCGACCCCATCGAGAAGGGGAAAATTCTGAGAAACGAGAGAAGTTAACGAGACAGAGGCATGGATAGATAAATTAGGAGAGATAAGAGAGGGATATAGGGTTTGGTGAGAGGGGTAGGTCTCAATGGCAGAGCTTGAAGTCGCAGGTGTGGCATTTAGGGAGGGGGGAGGTTTCCTAACTTGTCAGGTTGGGGGATGTGCGAGGGTCGTTGGGTAAGCAACATCTGGCACAGATCGGGGATCAATGTAGGTTGAGGTGGATTTATCAGTAGTCCAACATTAAAGAAAGGAAATAATGTATTACCTAAAGGCGATGACAAAGAGGGGTTATGATGACCTCCTGTCATCGGGGTTGGGTCAACATTTATGAGGGGAGTGAGGGATGTGCCAGAAGATGGCGCTTGGGTGGGGAAGATGGTGTCAAGTGTTACCGAAGACGTCCCATCATTAAATAAGGGAAAATAGGGGTTGACAGAGGGCAGCGCCTTGGAGCGAGAGAGGATGGCAGGTGGCACCGAAGGACACGTGCCATTAATGGGGGCATTCAAGGAGCGTAGATATGAAAAGACTGATGGTAATGGGCAGGTTGGATAGAGGATGACAAAGAGGCATTCGCACGGCGCCGACACGCAGGCACAAAGTCAACGGTTGGGCCTATGCCCTTGGAAAGAGAGAGTTGAGTATCTCAAGGAGAGGGAGTCAGTGGATGGACGGAGGATGGGTGTTGTGGACTATGATCCTCAGCGCGATGAGGACCATGCCAAGAATTTATGGTGCGGGTCATGTTTCTTATGGTCAACCTGAGTCCAACCTTCGTGATTAGGACTTGTGCGATCATGGCGGAAAAGGCCTTGAACAAAAACACAAATTGTATAGGAAAGGCCATTACAATGGAGGTGCAAAGAAGTCGGAATAATAACCTCCGAAACACAGGAGATGGGGACGACATTCTTGCCAAGAGGAAGAATGCCCAAAGATTTCCAGTGGATAGAAAGGAACTGGCCACAACAATCTCCTAAATATTTAAAGATTTTATTAGTCCAGAGATGAAGCGATATACCTGAAAGAGTGACCAAAACTTTGAACTCTAATGGACGTCCAGACTTTAATTCGACCTTTGGAGGGACAAAAGGCCTCCTCTGAACTTAAAATCTTTGGGGGGAGATTGTGATAGGGTTTTGTCAAGGAAGGAGATGAGGCACTTGTCATTATGAAGGAGCCTGCAGACGACAAGAGGGTTATTGAAAGTTTTTTGCAGCCAATTGTTAATGCAGGCGATGTCAGTGCGTTGAGGCTGAAAAGATCCTACAAAAGAGTTTTCTAATGAGGTTATGCGGTCTGAGGTCTCTGGGCTTGAAGTAAGCTAGATGTGGGTAGAGGAGTTGAGGCAAGAGACATGATATTCCTGATTGGGACCAGGAGGGGTATGAGTAAGGTTGGTTTGCTAGGTGTTTCTCAAAAAAAAAGGTTGGTTTGCCAGGTGTGGCTTGCTGGTTTGGAAGCTGCAACTTGGGCAAAGCTTCTAATGGGAAAGTATGGTGGGTGCGGGTTTACTAGGGCTGAGAGAGAGGGGGTATGATCTGGGTTGGGCTGGGTTTAGAGACGGGTGTAGAAGATGATTTTGTCTTTGCTCGCTGACAACAGGGAGTGGGAAGATGGGGGGGGTTTCAAGGAAGGAGGGAGCTGTTGAGAGGGGTTGAGAGGATCTGTAACTGGAGGCGGCCGAAAATTCTTAGGATTGTTGTAGGGGGGTGTCAGCTTGGGCAATTACTTACTGCTAGTATGTGGTGGTTCTTTAAGGCAACTTGGGCAAGGATGGGAAGGGTAAAAGCAGTGGTTTTGGCGCTGGGGATCAGAGCAAGGTTGGCTGAAGTGAGGTTCAGATTGGAGGAACCGAGGGGGCCGATTGGAAGTGATTACGGCTTTCTTGGTTTCTTGGGGGAGGGGGTGGCTTAAAATAGTAGGGATGCATGTGGGACGAGGATTGCTGTGAGTGGTGGTTATTGTTGTGCTAGCTAGTGTATCTGGGGTAGCTTGGAAAGGGTTGACTAGGATGGTTGTGGTTGCGGAGGAGACTGTGGAGTAGGGGTAAGTGGTTCTAGAAGAGGATCGACGTGGTGGTGATTGTTGGGTTGTGGTTGCCTGGAGTGGTGTTGAATGGAGTGGTGGTTGCCAAGTATGAGGTGGCACCTGGTAATGGTAGGTGGATATTGAATGCCCTGAGCGGTGGGCCATTTTTTTTATTCCAATGGCATCCCCTTTAATGTAGCCAAGAGCATAAGATTTCATGCAATGGTACATGTCATTAACCATGCGCTAAAGGGCTATTCGCCTTCAATACATGACAAGATTGGATGACCCTGCCTGACAAGGAGAAAAGTAGGATCCATCATAAATTAGCTTCTTTGAGGACTGAGTGGACAACTTATGGAGTCTCTGTAGTTTCAGATGGTTGAAGCAATGTTAAGAATGAGTCCTTAGTCAATACTATGGTAGTTTTGGGGGGAAGGCAATGTTCCTCGATGGCTATTGTTGCTCATCAAAACATTGCTGACATTTTTCTTAAAGCCATATATTCGATTGGTCCCTATAATGTCGTCCAAGTTGTGACTAATAATGCTGCAAACTGTCGGAGTGCAGGAAACATAATTCAACATCATCATCCCAATATTTTTTGATCAAGATGTTTAGCTCACACACTTAGCCTCTTAATGAAAGACATTGTTGATAAAGATCAGAAGAATGCATCGTTTGCTTTCGTATGCACACATTGTTCCGAGGCGAAGAGAGTGGTGAGATACATTAGAAATCACACCAAGTATATGTTCATATTCAGGATCTTTTCTAAACTTGAGCTACTATAAGTTACAGAAATAAGATTCAGTTACCACTATATAATGTTGAGACGGCTTATAGAAGTAAGGTATGCCTTGACTACATTGGTGTTGAATAACACTAGGACGGTCTCCGACGAGGCCCATCAAACACCAAACATGGCGACATCTGACACGTGATTATGGATGAGGACTTTTGGGCAAGTAATAAAACAATTTTAGGGTTTACACGGCCAATATGGAAGATGTTGAAGTTTACAGAGACCTATAGACCTCTGATGGGGGATGGATACGAGCGAATGGATACAATGCCAAGCGAAATTGCTTTGGCCTTGTACGATGAACCTTTAACATTACACTCTAAGTCTACACACTCTATGGTGCAAAGTCAAAGTCAATCGCTTGAATCTCTCGTGCTTGTCGCAGGACTACCTTAAATATCTCATAATTGCATGACACTTCTTTGAGTCCAATATATATGTCCCTCTAATTTTTTTCCCTTCTTGTAAACTATGGTAAATGACACATCTTCGAAGTTTGAGAAATGAAGTTTGAATGATGACACAGTATAAAATTAGCGGCAAACAACACCGGGAAAAATAACCGCGTTTTAGAGAGAAATAACAATCGAGAAGAAAATCACAAAAAGAAAAGGACAAACGCGAGGATCCGAGTCGCCCCGCTACAGGCCACAAGCACAAGAGGGAAGAAAATACCCGCAGAGGACCACTCTCTCTTACATTATACACAATCTCAAAAGCTCATTGTTTATTTTTTTATTCACATCCAAAATCATTCTTCTTATACAATGCACCCATCCTTCCCCCTTTTAAACAACATCTTTTCCCTTGCAAGATAAAGATGTCCCTCTAAAACCTACTCCTAGGATAAATCCTATCCACGCCACTTTTCCAAAAAAGTAGAACTTTCCGTTTTACAAAGACTTCCCTTTGACATACTGATCCTTTTAATAGATAAGCAACACCTTAATCATCTAAGACCATACTTACTAAAAAGATCATATCACATGAAGTTCAACTAAATCTAATACGCACATGATCTTCAAGTCTATCTAATACTTAATAAAAAAAATCTTCCCTACTCCAATATAAAAATAGCATCTCCTTATCCAAACTTCCCTTCACGTTATCTTAAAAATATGCCTTATCTGTGATGCAAAATTCTAAAACCAACCTCCTAAAATATAGTTGCTAAAAACCATGGACTCTTTTATCTCTTAGCACCCTTATTAAAAACCCGCAGACTCTTTAAAAAACCATACGAACTTACCCTTCCAAAATAAAAATAAAATAATAAAACAAAAATTAAATTAAATCTTGTAGCAAAAAGATCTTGATCTGGATGTGAACTTTCAAGTTTTGTAACTATGATTATGATTATGCTCTTAGAGTTAGACAGTAACCATGAATGTGTGCATGACTATGAAGGACCAAAATTGAATGGGGTTTCTAAGTTTTGAGTTTCGAGTATTCACCTCATGAGAATGAGAATTTACATTCACAATCCCTCCTTACGTTCATTCAAAGGAGGTCTATCCATGATTCCACCTTGGCTCGTGTCGCACAGCTGGAAACAATTTTAAATGCAGAACAAAAGGATGAATATTTTAAGGGTTCACGTACAACATGCGAAAGGATGAATAATTTTTGGGAATCATGGTTAAAAATCATATTTTTGCGACACAGTTTAACAAACTAAAAATGTGGATCTTAATTATGGTAATTGCGGTTATAACCTAAATGAAATAAGAATCCTATCCATGTGGGCCATGATCAAAACTATTGGTAAATGATGATCTTGTTTATAGGAATCACGGTTAATACCTATTGGAAATGTGGTTCCCATTTTCAGGGACCGAGGTTGAGAACTACAAGATTCAAGGGCCATAAAATGAGAAACTGCAAGCGAAGTACCTATTTGAAACGAGGTTCCCAACTTGGGGAACCGCAGATCAAAACTAGAAGAAACAAGGGCCATAAAATGAAAACCCACAAACCAATCAAAATCCCCATTGGAACCGATGGAATAAGGTTCTGAAAAAGGACTGTGAGCTTGTCCACGCGGTTCTCATAACAATGGTTAAAATAGTTACACAACTGGAGAAACTTCACTATTCCCACATTCCCATCTCATCGCCCACAACTTCTCAAGAGGCATTTTTTGGCTTCAAATGCCCAAATATCAAAAGCCAAGGAAAATGCAATCATTAATGCCACAAAACTCATGTCAATCCTTCTCTTGACTTAGATCACATCTTCCAATAAGTACAATAGAACTCCTTCCATTAATCCGCTCGACATGGTCCTGGAGTTTTCTTATAGAGTCTGACATCGAAGTCATCCATTGCCCAAGGTTCAGCCTCTTAAGGGTGGGTGCTTCAGTGTTTACAGAGATTCCATTTCTCAATGAGAGAATTGGCTTTGAAGAGTGATAAAATTAAAATTCATCATGCACCAGTGTTGGCGTCATACGTGGGCTCTTAGGGTTTGGTCATGGCTTTTCTCAAAGGGCTTACATGTTTTTGACCCTTAGAGATATGATCTCAGCCTCGACTAGGCTGAACCTAGTGGGTCCAATGGGGGGTGCAGCACTGCTCCACCGAGTGGCGAAAAGTGCTGAAGGATTGGTGAAGAGGTGGATGGACAGACCTGTGGGGGAGGCGTGCCAAACTGGGCCGTTGCTTGATGTTGTTCTACTTTTCTCATTTGTCAGTGTGGCATCCAGTGTTCGATCAAGCTCGAACCAGGTCTCCATATTTGGAGAGATTGTTGCTTTATAAACGTAAAAAAGGCTGCCAACGTTTTCTAGAATATGGGTTATGTGGGTTTCAAGGGTATCTGGATCGGAGAGTAACCTTGTTTGGACTGCAGCCTCAAGGCCATAAGAATGAGCAAAACCACCTGTTGGGAGAATGGAATCCAGAAGCTGCCACTGATTTCATTGCAGGTTGTGGTCCTCAGAAACAGATTGCACGGTCTTGTTATCCATAGACCCATCGCATTCCATTGAAAGAACTAATCAATCTGTGTACCATATGAGCGAGATCGAGAGCGAGAGAGAGAAAGAGAGAGTCACATCTTGTATGCTGCCAGTGATAATGTTCTCAGCTGAAAATCACAAAAATGCACGACCAAAGATCGAAATAATGCATGTAGCAACTACATAACAACAACGTATTATGCATCTCAAACCAAGTTAATGTGCATTAGTAGCAACAACATCAGCAACCTGGTCCTTAATCATCATTTATATATATATATATATATATATATATATATATATATAGT
>NW_006499948.1:1784256-1893804 GCF_000471905.2 Amborella trichopoda | reverse complement strand
TTTCGTTCCTACTTAACGTTTACGTTGTAAGTATTACATACTATATATATATATATATATATATATATATATATATATGTGGCGTGGATTCTGTACGCCCACTAACTGATCGCTACAATAAACGCCAATGGCCCAGATTGAATTTGGGTTGATCTGATGGTCATGACCTATTTTTGTATTTTAATTTTAATTTTTTTTTTATAAATCTAAATCGCTTAAAATTTTAGGTGTATATTCTTCTTATCAAGGTGCACTTAATAAATAATAATAATAATAACAATCAATAAAAATATTTATCAAAACACCCCTAAAACTTTACAGGGGTATTTTGGTCAATTTGTTTCATATAAAGTATTTTTTTCATATTTTTCAAATATTCACCTATTTTTTATGTACACACGCTCCAAATTTCAGGTCCATCCAATTTGTAAAAAAAATTAAAATTCGAACACTACCAGACATTCGAGATCATCAGATCAACCCATATTCAATTTAGGCCATTGGCGTTTACTGTAGCAGTACGCCCTTGGGCTGACAGGAATTTTTCACCCATATTTTTTTTTTTCTTTTGGCAAAGATCACTTACAAGCAGTTTTAATACAATAAACTTTTGCTTCAAAGAAAATAAAGACTAGCAAATCTAAAATCCTAAAACTTGATGCCACTAAACCAATTTATTTAATCAAAGAGATGACCACAATTCTTACGGGTGAGAATATAAATACAATATAATTAAATATGATAAGAAAAAAAAAAAGAGTGTCGGATATTACCTCAACCGCATTTATTACAATCCACACCGAGTCACTGCCATTTGATAACACGAGATCAATGATCAACCTTCAATCTCAACCGAAAAAGCAAGTTTAGGCCAAACTCTCCAATAGAACTTTTGAACTCTTTTTAATCACAAATCTCAAACTTAGGTATAACTCATAAAATCTAGTTTAAGAGAGATAGCGTCTATTTACTTCTACCCAACCCTTAGATCATCACAAAACAAGATTTCCACCCAACCCTTAGATCATCACAAAACAAGATGAGAGAAATAGTTTTATCTAAGTGGGGCGTGCCCCCTAATTTTCTATAAGAGATGATGAAAATGGATGGTCTAGATAATGTGTTGCAAAATGCACTATTTCTAAGACTTCTTTTTTTTTTTTTTTCATATTCGTACATCTCGATTTCGAGATGATCAATTAGAGGGTTTTTCAACATTAAAACAACCTTTTCCAATAGATTTTTGAGGTGTATCTTTAATTCTACATTTTAAAATTGTAGCCTTATATAAACTTTTATCTATTAATATTGTATTTTGATAAATGGGATTTAGTTTTGGTAGTCACCCTTACGAAACTCTTTCTCCTCCGTTTATGCCTTGCTCACTTTGACCTTCACAAATCGGTAAGAATTGAGCCTTATCATTATGTAACCAAACTACCAAACAATGTCAAGAGCTCAACTCTGGGCATTAGAATGGACAATTACGGGGTCTTCGGGTCAAATTTTTTTAAATAATAGTCTAGATAATTTACTACGAGATGTATTATTTTTATGACTTGAAATATATTTTTTTATATTGACATCTGTAGGTTGAGATGATTAATTTGAGGGTTTTTTTCGCATCAAAACAGCCGTTTTGTGCAAATAATATTATTAAATTAGTGGGGATCATTAATATTCAATATGGGTATGTGTATGAAATAACAAAAGAACTAATTTTTTAGCTATAACACGCATAGAGATGATATTATCGGATTTTTAGATTTATCAAAATAAATGCATACTAAAAGAGGTTAACAATTGATGAGTTGATGAGATTGCTACTATACTATTAAAGAAGAGTGCCTAGACAGACTATTCTATGACATAGAAGACTAATGTTCATTATGTGTTAATGCTTATAAAATATTCCAAGTCAATTCTAACCTGTTTCAAATAAATTCAACATAAGACTTAAGAAATAATTTGAAAGAAACACTTCAGACCTAACAACACGCTTATCATTATTCATAACTTCAAATTTTTTAAAATAGATACAGATTGCTTGTAAGGAACCTCCTTTTCTGGCTAGATCTCTATAAATATACTGATATATCCAACCACTAAATAATAGACAGTGTTATTATGATGCATTTGCAGTCCATCTGTTATCTTGTTCATCTTCTTTAGACAATTCTAACTATCTATGTTGTTCAAAAGATGACGGAAAATCAATGTCAACTATTTTCAATAGACATAGTAATAGAGCTGAAATAACTATTCAGATAACTCATTCTAATTCTACTACTTGAACCTTTTTTTTCTCAAGGGAAAAGTTTATATAGAGCCGAGGCTCTAAACAATCAAATTCGAGCCTACAAAACTTTCATTAGAAGAGGTTGTTTTGATGCTCAAATATCCTCAAATTGATCATCTCGACGTCAAGATGCATGGACATGAGAAAAAAAATGGATTTCAAGTTTTGGAGATATGTAATGCATTTTTTGACCGTCAATTTTAAAGATTTTCAAGTTTTTCATAGATATCTCGATCTATACTATTTTTGAAGCTTTAAACTTTATAAATAAATATGAAAATATGTTTTAAGGCTATCAAAAAGATTTCCAGTATTGAAACCACATTCCTCGACATTATTTGAAGGTAGGTTCTAATTGGATTGTTTAGAGCCTAAGCTCTATACAAACCGCTCCCTTTTCTCAAATAAATACAAATTTGAGTAATATTTTTCCAAGATACAAAATGACTTCTCTTTGTCTAAAGAGCCACCTGTTTTAGAGTCTTTTATGTTACTAAATTTTCACAATTGAGTAATAATCATCAGTATTGATGACAATCCTACCATCAGTCTACCATTCCATATCATGTTTGACAAATCATTCCTCATAAACATTTTTCTTAACGTATCTGGAAAAGTTTATAATATTTAGGAACATAAATTTTGATATATTAACTTTCAAGGGAAAACTTAGCCGATAAATGTCATATATTTTAAAGTATAATAAACCTTAGACCGATATTACAGTAATAGGATGATATAAAGAAAAGTAACTTATTGTCTAACTTTGAAAGTATGGTCCTTGAGAGAGCATAATAATGAAACAATATTAATATAGTCGACCCCAAAACCAAACTAAAGCTCTCTTTATCTCTCAATTTGAACCCGGGAAAGGCACTCTTCACATATATCTAAAGGGCATCCACGGACTCTTCACATATATTTGGAGTATCCCTCCCAAGAACCAACAAAGCTTGCAAGAAAAGTAATACATTGTCCTATCTGAATTTTAAAGAGTTTTGAAGTTGTTAATGAGGCAACAAATCATGGGAACTTGTTCGTGCTTTTCTATTTTGCGGTTTTGAGAAAAGAAAAATTCAATAGCTCCTTTCCAACTGATTTTATTTGGACTCCAACATAACTTGAACTTTGATCTAAGAGATAAATGAGAGAGGTGAACTACGTAAACGAGAGTATGCATTGAATACGTTGATATCCAAAAATATTAACAATAAGATCCCTTAGTAAATGGGATTGATAAGGATATCCTATATAGCAATGTTGTCATATTTCTTTTGGAGCCTTCTTTGATGAGAAAAATGAAGCAATTCGGGAAGACTTCATACTTCCTTCTTTTTTTTAAAATTTAATTTAATATAAAAAGTAGATATTTACATAAAAAATATATAAAAATGATGGAAAAAATAAAAAATTAATAAATTAAAAAAGATACTTTTATATAAGTATTTCTTTTCTGACCAAAGCAGCCCGAAGCTTCGGTCGAAGTAGACCCGAAGCAGGCCGATGCAGCTCGAAACGACTCGAATCTGACCGAAGTAACAACACAACGCTTCTCTTTGCTTCGGTGTATGCTTAAAATCCAAAAGCTTTGGCCTCTTCGACAGAAGCAAAGACGAATTTGATAACATTAGTATATAGGTTATGAAATCCCTTGAACTTAGATGGAAGACATGATGTGCATCCTCTTGAGTTCAAATTTCCTTATTAGAAGTTTAGAGAGTGAGGGGTATCGTGGAGTCTATCTGATATGTAATAAAGAGAGATTGCAGATGGGAAAAGTGAGCTATCCCTAAGGAGATCGGTAGGGGCCATCTACACTGAGAAGCAAGGCCTATCGACAGAGAAGTGAAATGGCGTGACAATGCATGTTGGCACATTTGCTTCACGTGAAAATGGTTTTTTAAGAAAATATTTTTATATGAAAAAATTATCTTATGTTGTATTCATATCAATTGATTTTAGTGTATCTTTTTATACCAATTGACAACTAATTGATGTAAAAATATTTCCACATTTGACCGCATGAGAGAATTTTTTGATGTGAAAATATTTTCACACGAACCAAACATGTAGAATAGTAGTTTAATTGTAAAAAATAAATATGTTATCAACATGCAATGTTGGTTGAAAGAATCAATTGTAGATTAAGAGGATAGTTTTAATTGTTGAACAACTGTTTTAGTTGTGGAAAAGAGATATGTTATTAATGAGCAATGTTAGTCATACTCTTACAATTACCTGATTGAAATATTTCAATCAGACGAGTATTTGTAACCTCCTTGTACCAAAAGTAAATAGTTTCTTTGTGTACCAATCGAAAATCGGGTAGAGATTTCCCACTGATTTATTAAAAAACAGCTAATTATTTCTAAAAATGAGTAGGGGTCTGTATTCCCTACTGATCTACCTAAAGAAAAAATGGGGTGGGATAACGTTTTGGTTAGGATAATTTTACCAACATATCGCTTCTCTTCATAATTACATATACATAGGAGTTCAAATGTGCCGAGCCTCTTTTTGGCTCCAACTCCCAAATAATAGGAATTCGATAATCAAACTTATGTCCACGGATCAAATTTCTACCAAGTTTTTTTTTTTTAATAATTAAAATAAATAAAACAAACAAAATAAATAAAATAAATAAATAAAACTTTGCTCAAAGGGAAAAGAAAAAAAGAGACTAGATAGAGGCTAGATATTTTGCGACCATGTCATTAATTCAAAATACAAATCGCATATGCCAACCTCAAAATATCAATTTTATTTTTATTACATCACAAACAACATGGAATATATAAAAACCAAAGTCATAAGAGCAAAGGGCTTAGATCCATCTCATAACCAACATTTCCTCCCTCACCATCTCTATAAAGGGAAAGTGAAAAGCCCTATAAAGTAATGGGTAGAAACACACCAACATCGTGATCAACAAACATTCAAATGAGAAAACGACATCTCAATACCACTTATTTTCACAAAAATACATAATATGTTACCCTCATTTTTATTTTCACAAAAATACATAATATGTTACCCTCATTTTTATGGAAAGCCCATAAGTGATTTTTTAAAATTTTTTTAGTTCGAATCCGACCGATTAAACTTATTTTCTAATCCAAATCTGTCGATCCGACCCAATTTTTCATATAAACATTCCAGATAATCCATCCATTCAAAACCTTGGTAACAGCATGAGCAATTTTGTCAAAGTTATCAAGTAAGATACCCCTCTCCATGACCCTCTCACCATACTTTTTTTTGATATTAGCATGAGCAGGAGCAATTTCGAGGATGCTGTTAATGAGATAAAGAGCCCTCTCTGCCCTCTCTCCCTCCCTCATTCCATTGCTTGTAATTCTTTTATTCCCTTATCCATGCCAACCTCTCTCATCTTAATCCCAAGTCAGAAGCCTTCAACAATGAAAAAAAAACAAAAAACAAAAAACCAAAAACAAAAAACAAAAAACAGAAAACAAAAACAGTGGAATCAAATGTGTGACGAGGGTTAATTACGGCCTTAATGCAGAACGTCTTAATGAAAAAGAGGGAAATAGAGAGAGAGAGAGAAAAAAAAGGGTTTGATTTGATTTGACTTGTGAAAATTGGAAGGAAAAAATAAAGGAGAAAAAACATGGAAGAAAGGGGAAAAGAACATAACCAACCCACGCAAAGTTCCTTGTTCTCTCTTTCTTTCTTTCTCTAGATCATATGAGGTTTTCTCTATCTGGATTAGAACAGGTTTTGAAGGTTTTTGGTCTTTCAGTGTCTTCTTTCATGTGAGATCAGAAGTTCAGAACCAAGATGGGAGGTAATTTTTTTTCCCTTTCTCTCTCTTTGTCTTTTCGCCTAAAGTGAATCCTTTTTTGCTTTTTGGTGATAGTTTCTAGTTTTTCTTGGATTTTTTTTAATGGGTTATGTGTGGTTTTCAATGATTCATGCTTTGTGTGATGGGGTAGTGTTTTTTGGGTAGATTTGTGGGGATTATTGCCATGTGAATCTGCTACTCTTATTACAATTAATAATCCTGTTTTCAATAGCAGATTTTACTTTCCATGCTGGTATTAGATCAGGTCCTCTCTCTCTCTCTCTCTCTTGGTTAGGATGATATGCAAATCTTGAACCTGATAGTTATTGACACGAATAGAGGGCCGAATATTATGGTTGACTCAAATAGATTCATGCCATGGGGTTCGAGTCCATGAACCCTAATCTCCCTTTTCAGTTCACTGTGGATTAACATTATACAAAAAGTGGTACATATAAGTTGCAGGAGGTTTTATGGCATTTTAGTTATCCTACAAGTTACTCTCTAACAATTTGTGGGTTGTACAGTGATGAGAAAAATTTAGAAGTGTTGGTGGGGATATGATGATTCTTTTATAATAGCTTTGTGAAAAATTGACACGAATCTTAGAATTAGAATAGGAAATGAATGAAAGATTTTTACCTCAAACAAAATCTTGGAATTAGTGAAAAAATTTATCAAGATTTAGAAATCTTAGAATTAGATTAGGAAATGAATGAAAAAAATTTACCTCGAGCAAAATCTTGGAATTAGTGAAAAAATTTATCAAGATAAGTCTTGATATGGGAACTTCATATTTCGCAACTTTGAAATACCCTTGATGGATGAAATTGGAAGTACTATGAGCTAGTAAGTCTTCAAGGACAGAACTCAAAATTTGATGGAACTCATCTGGAATTTGCGGGGAAGTACTATGAGCTAGTAAGTCTTCAAGGACAGAACTCAAATTTTGATGGAACTCATCTGGAATTTGAGGGTTTACTTCTAGATTTTATGGTTGATAATTAATATTCCAAACTTGTAATATTTTCATTATATTTCTCTTCATCCCTTAGGTATTGTGTCATTCATACTTTCATAGTTTATATGTAAACAACCCATCATTCTTTTCTGGAAGGTTTAGCTGGGTTTCAACTTTGGAAGCAGTGTGGTTGTAACCCATTATTCCTATTGGCAAATAATCTTTTTTTATATGAGGGTGCAATACTCTTTAAATGTAATTTCTTTTAGCTGTTGGAACCTTCATATCCTGTGGAGAATATCACAACAAACAAGTCTACAAATTTCTACATTTTTTTGTTTTAATCATTCCTTAAATTTCTTAATCTCCTCATGGTTCTGGTAGCTTCCTACATTGAGTCTTAGAAAATTAATTGGTTTAGGCTTGTGTTCATAGTTTATTAGTTTCCTATGGAAACTTTATTAGCTGGAGAGGCTGTCTCTTTATTTTGTAAAAAAAACCAAGAATAAGATTGGGAGAGATGGAATTGTGTTATCATATCCAGTTGCAGGCTGTACGATGAATGATAGCTCTGAGAACATGCACTATTGCAGTGATCTGTTGAAATGCTTATATTTGTTTGACAGAAATTAGAATAGTTCCCCAGGTTGTATTCTTTAAGCCAAAGCTTTGATGGTATTTTGGACATTAAATAGTGTCTTTGTAGTTTACAAGTGTCATATAAAGGGTTCATTCAACATTTGATGGATTAGCAATTTTGTTAGAGTTATGCAAATTTAGTCACTGACTGGCTGTGTCCATCATGGTTCCTCGTAAAGCAGCTGTCGAATACCACTCATCTGTTGATGTTTGAGTAGCATCTGATGACACTAGATAAGGTGTCTTTGCAACAGTATAATAGGCAAGAAGGCACATTAATCTTCAATGAAATTTGGAATTCTCCTTTTCTTGATGTATGGAGCTGAATGGTTGTTACTAATGATGATGATTTGGGCAATATGCATGACGAAGTGTACACTTGCAGCAGTACTTATGAAACTCTACTTATTTTTTGACTTCAAAATTTTCCAACATAACTACAACAAAGTTTTGCTTAAATAAAAGGGTTTTAAAAAAATGCTACAATGGAGTGTTAACTCTGTCGACCCAAAGCTGATTATATAAAAAATATAACAAAATTAGTTTATCAACATCATGAGGAAATTTATTGCTATGTGTTGATACTTGGAAGGTTATACTTGTTAGCATGAGCTCATACATGCATATATTGATGTAATTATTTTCTGTAAATTTCACTGATTAATGAATTCTGATTGTTTCTTCAATTAGAAAATCAGCTACATAGTATAGTGAACCTTCACTTCATTTCTTTTGAATGCTTTTCTCCCCTGTATTTGGCTTCGTCTTTTGGGATATTGGCATGTTTCTCATTAAGTGTTTCATCATCATCATTTTAGCCTTTTTTCAATTAATTGGGGTTGGCTACATGAATCTTGGTTCTCCATTATGCTCTATAAAAGGCAATATCCTCAATGAGACCAAAAGTCCCCATTTCTTTTCGAACTACTTCCAACCATGTCCTTTTGGGCCTACCCAATGCCCTTTTTAGTCCTTCCACTTGAACTAACTCGCACCTCCTAACGAGTGTTCTACTTTGTCGGCGTCACACATGGCCAGCCCACCTAAGTCTAGAGTCTACTCTTTCTCATTAATTGTTTACCTTTCGAAATAAATCTTACAAGTTTTTGAAAATTTTCTCTAATTGGTGTTTTGAACAGTTTTTTAAGTAGGAAAATTAGATTAATAACGAGTGAACTGTGATACGTCTCTTATTTTTTCTTTTTCTCACTTCAGTAGCTCTAGTCTTTCCTCGATGTTGACATGGTTCTCATTGTGCATTTGCTTTTTGAAAGAATATTGATTACTGTATAACATAATTCATTCCTTATATGCCGGTAATCTAGAAGAGTTGGTTGTGTTCTGAAGGCCTATTCTGAATGGATCATTCGTTGATGGGTATTGATGCTTGCGTATTTGGTTTCATCATTAATATGATTTGTGCTCCACTAATATCAGCATAACATATTCTTGCATTCTTCTTATGAATGTTCTAGAATCCTGTAATATTGCCTCCGATGATGATATGATCTTTCATGAGAAGAATAAGAAAAGAAAGCTGAAGACCCCATCACAACTTGAGGCTTTAGAGAAGTTCTACAATGGTATGAGTGGTGAACCCGTGTGTTTGTGTGCGCGTGCGTGTGTGCATGCGCGTGTGTGTGCTTCATCTATTATTCTCTTTTTTAGGAAGTGCCATTGACAACTACATTGTTTGGTTGTTTAGAACATAAGTATCCGCCAGAGTCCCTTAAAGTACAGTTTGCCTGGAAATGGGGCTTATCTATGAAACAGATTCAGGTATGGTTCTGGCACAGAAGGTTGAAGGACAAAAAGGTTTTCAAAGAAGATGCACTCGCTAATGGAGAGCAAGATACTCAGAGAATTAGACAGGATTTAGTTAGCAGCTCAAAACAAGGGGAGAGCAAGAATTTTAATTTGAGTAAAGTAGAGAGCCAAAGATTTAATGACCCCAGTCTCACCTCAGAGCCTAGGCATCGATATGTTCTGACTAGAACTTGCAGTGCTATGCATAATAATGCCTCTTCTGAAAGCGATTCAGCTTCAGAAGATAGGTCATCTTTGCAGACTGAGGATCACTACGATATGAAGCCTTTGATATACTCTTCATTACACAACAATTACAATGAGTATGTCAATATGGATGGCAAAGTGAGAAGGGGATATGCTGTGTTGGATGAAGACATATACTTTCAGGAGAATGGTGAGGATCCCACTATTTCTTCTGTGAAAAGAAAGCTTGGAAGGCATTACCATGAAGATGGCCCAATGCTTGGCATTGTATTCCAGCCACTTCCTCCTGGTGCTTTTGACGCATCATTTGAGGATTCTCGATCTGGTAAAACTTCTATTCCTTTCTTAAGTCCTCCTGATTTAACTTATCTATATTCCATTTGGATAGTTTATGGCCTCTGCTTTTTATCATACTTGAAACAATCTGTTCATTGTTGTAGAAAGTAGAAACTACTGGGTAAGTCATAGGAAGGTACTTTGAAGTGACAGTTTGGAGTTCTGTTTCTAGAGGCAGCTTCTTTATGTAGTGGACTGGCAAATTTAATTTTTTGATTAGGCCTGGTAGCTAAGATTGAGGAGGAAGGTTAGTGTATTGAATCATCCTAGGGACCATCAGAAATGTATTTTTTCTTATTCATAATTGGGAAGCGAAAATCTTTATTCATGCAACAATTTTTATGATATAATTGGTGCCTCTGAATTTCTTTAGTGGCCTCTTCATCTCCGGATACATCTCTCTAAATATAGTACGGGATATTATAAATTGTAGAGCTGTGTCTTTTCTTTCTTAGGTTGATTGAAGAAGGTAGGAAGCTGAAGGAACTGGTTCCTAAAACATGAATCAGATGTGTCAGTCAGTGTCTATGTTAATCTGTTTCATGTTTTGTTGTTTTAAACAATGTTATGGGACTCACCTCGGCCAAGGTACTCAGCCTTTGGCTGAGGCGAGTTACTTGGGCGAGTCTAAATGACTAGCCTAAGTCCTGCACAGGGCAAAAAACCCTAGAAAATTTTAAAGATATAAAAAATGTGAAAAATAAAATAAATATAAGAAAAGTAAAATAAAACTAAAATCAACCTTGAAAATTCCAAAGAAGCTTATAAAGTATAGAGAAATAGATCTAAAAAAAATGATTTATAGTTTGGAACATTTTTAATCCCAAAAAAAGGAAAATATAAAAATAGGTACTATGGCAAAAGAACTCACCAATCTTTTCCAAACACATCCAAATTATATACAATAAAATTTCACACCTTCTCCTTTTCTTAGGTTTCTCTTTTTTTTTTTTAAATTTCTTTTATGTACCTGAAGTTGTACATACAACTTGGGGCTACTCGGCCTTGCCTGAGTAAGTCCCATAACACTGGTTTTAAATTATTAGCAACTCTTCAAAGAAGAAAAAGTACAAAAGTCATGCAGTTTAGGGAACAAGAAAAGATCTTCATTACTTGGCTCCTTACTTGATCAAAGGATAACTAATTATCTTGGTTTTGAAATTTAGAAGTAATCTCCAAATTCTTCTATCACTCTAAAATGGAAGAGTAGAACCCTGGCATCTGAACAATGATACTGTTCTGGTTTCAGATTCTAGGAAAAATTCAACCTGAACAAAAGTAATTAAAATATGACAAAATGATTATATTTACATCAGGGACAAGTCACTGTACAAAATCTGAATATATAGTGGCATTCTTTTATCATATTGTCATTATATAACATTCAAGATGCTGTTTTGTAGCATTTCTTTTCAGCATTGTTTTCTATACTCTTTAAATATTCTTTCAATTCCTACAATTAACTCTTGCTGGAAGAACTTCTAATGTGATACATTTGGTTTGTGACATCTTCCTATTTTTTGTTGTTTTCAGCTCACTCATTATACCAGGTCTTTGTCTTTCTTGATTCTTATGTTTCACAGCGCCATATCATTTTGGAAGTTCCATCATGCATAATGCTCATAACATGTCAAGAGTGACAAATGAATCCCAAATTGGAATGGTAACTAGATATTTCTTTTTCTGTGGAAAGACCTAGTTTGCAGCAATGGCATATCTAAGAAACTTTTTCATATTCCATTAGGTATTCGCCTGTCTGATTTAAGCTTCAAAGTTGCTTTTTGGCTGTTTTTCATTGTGCATATTATGATGACTTAGTTATGAATCATTTTATCTTAATGAATGATACGGTATGTTATCTGTAGTTCTGAATGGTGGGGAATTGATACCATTGGCAACAACCAATCTCTTTTAACAAGGCAAATGGGAGCAGGGGAATTTGGGGGCATATTATATTGAAGCTATTAGAAGCTGGGTCCAAATATTATTTTGAGATGATGCCTGTATTTGGTTTATAAGCCTATGCAATGGTCTGGGCAATACAATTTTTCATTGCCTTCTGAAAATGGAAAAAAGCATTTTGCTTAAGTTTGTAATTGTTAACTTTTAGACAAATATGTTTTTAGCGTCATTTCTTCCAGTTTCCAAATCTATGATAGAATGGTGGTATGTATCTTCTTTTTGGGGATGGATTAGTGTGAGGCATCATAAAATATCAAAACTGTAACCTCTTCCCTAATCCATGGCGGGAACAGCAGTAAGGCTTGTCGTTTGGAATGATGCTTTTTAAGGATGGTAGGACCTTCTTAACTAAATCCTTTTTTCGTTATCTTTTGCACCATTTTCAAAATCCCAATGTTGGCAAAATATCCACTGTAAGAGATGCAATTGCAGTTCTCAAGGGAAGGAATGACGTGTACAGGATTCTATTTATGGTTTCAGATGTTCAAAGTCTAAAATCTTGTAATATCGATAAACTTTAGTATGGGCCTTCACTTTACATGGATTTGGATATTAGAATGTGCAGATGATGAATAGATACCTTGTAAAGGGTGGCATAAAGGTGAGGTGGTAGCATAAAGGTTGGGGATCTTTTTTATGGAAAAGTTTGGTTAGTTATTGATAGGTGGAGTAAATTGGCCTGAGATGTTGATGACATTATGTTTTATATGAAGTTTGATGTAGCAGTTGGCATTTACAGGACTTGTTTGTAGATTTGTTTTCAGTGCTCTTTTATAAGGGACCCAAGTTAGCTATTCTTTCCAACATGTGGCAGGTTTTGCTGTGGTGTCTCCCTTGAAGAAGGCAATTGGAAGACACTCTTAAGTGATGGGCTATGTCATTTGATAACTTTTTATTGAGGAGTAAGGTGGATCTTTTAGGTGATACTGTACCCCCTTTCTGGTTTGTGATCATTAGCAAAGGTATACAGTTGACTGCTTGGCGTAGAGAAAAGTTGGTTTGCTTGGTGGAGCAGATATTTTATTATCCTTATTCTTAGCTGTAACTTGGCCTCATTTTATTATGGTCGAAAGGAAATCATCGTAGATATACTTTTATAGTCTTTCAGTCATCTAATATCCAGCTCCTTATTAATATTGTTTCTGTATCTCTAGAAACAAAGTATGCGGGTTTTTTCTCTGACTTGAGGAGATACTTTAGAATGATAGTCAAGGATTAGAAGCTTTTCGCCTTATCATGTCCATCTTTGGTTTGGCATAGCACAGTTTGGGCTGCTGGGGTGCTGTCAAGCTAAATTTTGGTGGATTTTGTGGTTAATCCAGGCAGGGCAGGTACGAGTGGAATATTTGTGTTACAGAAGGTAGGAAGCTCATAAATTTTTTGACTCCTCTGGGTTTTGTGATTCCACACTGTTGGAGGCTCACACATTGCTTAGTGGTCTACAGAATTGCCCTTTCATTTAGATTGTTTGAATGCCATAAGATGGGCCGGTAAAGAGTCCCCTACACCGTGGTTTATGATTCTTTTGGATATAAATGGCATTTATGACAATATGGGTGTGACCTTTGTGCAAATCCTTAGTGGCTGAGGTCAACTTCCTTGTTGATCAAGGGGTTCTTCGAGAGTTGCTTTCTGTTCAAGCAGTTTCAATGTAGGATTCCTGATATGTTGCTTGACATCTCTTGACCTGTGTATTTTGTTCTTATAGGTTTTGTTCTTATAGGTTCTTTGTTCTTCTATTTTTAAAATAATTTTTTCATTGATGATCTGAAAAAAAGAAGAAGCTGCTAGTTGAGGGTGTCTTTGTTTTGTTTCTTTTTGAGAATGTTAACTTTTATATATAGTAAAGGGTCCCAACTGGGTAAGATAGTAGAAGCTAGCCACAGGAGGCTAGCAGAGGTACAGGGGCGAGAGAGAGAAGAAAGAGGATAGGGGACAGAATTAAAAGGCCATCTTTTAGAGGGTTACATTGAGAACAAGGCAATCAACAAAAAGAAACCCATCCAAAAAATAAGCAGTCCTTCACTAATAAAGCCATCCAACATCATAGAAGTCCTTCACTGGTCGCTGCTGCTTTGGCCAGGGTGTCTGCGTCGTGGTTTGCTTCCCTCCACGTGTGCTTTTAGAAAACCCGAATTCCCCTGCAAAGCTGGAATATTTCGTCAAAGATGTGAAACAGAGTCCAAGGAGTGGAAGAGAAGTTTTGGGCCCAGGTGATCACGTTCTTGGAATATCCCTCTACTATTACAGTCTCAATCCTATGTAGTGAGAGAAGCCTAATGCTCTCTAGGAGTGCCGAAGCTTCTGCCTCCATGGATTCCTTCTGACCGATAAATTTGGAGATGGTTGCTATCGATTTCCCCAGGTGATTCCTAAGGATGACGCCAACTCCTGAAGGACCTGGGTTCCCTAAAGAACACCCATCGAAGTTGAGTTTGAAGTGTTCCGGTTCGGGCGGGCAACATTTTGAGGCTTTAGGCACTTTTCTTTTGGAATGATGAAGTATCGCATTCCAGTTCTGATAAAAGGCTAATGGAGCCACACCTTCGAAGTATTTGTGGCTCTCTGCCCAAAAAATCAGCTTAGCTTTAATTTTGGTGAAGATGAGATTTGGGGTTGAGGATTCTCCTCTAAATATCCTTTGATTGCGCTCAAACCGGTGCCCCCCAAAAGTTCCTGCCACTGCTGTTTTCCCCAATTGAGTTCCTGCTTTGGGCTAGGGAAATGGTTCTATGGCACTGAGAATTAGAGGAGCATCTTTGGGAGTGACCCACTGAGTTTTGAAAAGAGAAAGTAATTTGCCCACACTTCAAAAGCAAAAGGGCATGACAGGAATAGTTGGGAGTTGGATTCCTCGTTGTTGAGGCACATAGAACATCTTTTAGGCATGGAGAAACCTCTCCTTTGGAGTGGGTCTACTGTTAAGGCTTTCAAAGAAAGCCCTATCCATGTAAACACCTGTAATCTTGGAGGGGCGAAGGAGTTCCATGCTTGCGCCACTCGAGAGGAAGGGTGCAAAGGGAAGGTTGGGGATTGAGAGAGAAACGAGCAGAAGGAAGAGACGGAGAGGACTCCTGAGGCAGAGGATGTCCAAACAACCCTATCCCGGCCTTGATGAGCTAGAAAGCGAGAGGGGAGGGAGTAGGAGAGATATGACAATTGCCTAATCTCAGCATCTGAAATTTCTCTCCTGAAGTGTGGGTTCCATGATCTGAAAGATCCTGTCATTGTCATTTCTTCAGCAACAGTAGCCCCTTTGTTGCGCGCCAATGAAAATAAGAATGGAAATTGATCCTTGAGAGTTTATTGGCCAAACCAAAGGTCCAACCAGAAACGTACCCTATTTCCTTCTTTTGGGTGGGTCCTAAGACCTTTATAAAAATTGTGAAAGGTCGAAATGATGGATCTCCAAACCCCGAAGCTCTAGGATAAGGTCTCATCTCAAGAATCCAAGGGGAGTAGGGGATTCGGTATTTGAACCTCAAGATGTCTATCCACAATTGGTCTCTTAAGGTGAAAAGCTGCCACCACCATTTTCCTAGTAGGGCGAAGTTTTGGATTCTAAGATTTCTGATTCCCAAACGCACCTATCTTTTTGGGTGGCACAGTTTGTCCCAAGAGATAAGGTGGAACTTGTGTGTAGTGGCATCAGCCAACTAAAGAATCTGCGGATTACTTTTTCGATCCTATCGCAAACAGCTGCAGCCATCCGAAAAAGGGACGTCTGTTATATACCGGGATGTTGGCTAGGGTGGCTTTGATAAGAGTAGACCTACCAGCAGGGGATAGAAACCTGCCCTTCGAACTTGTTAGTTTCTATCCACTTTGTCTTGAATGTAGGACCAGAGCCTCTTTTTTAGTTTGCCTACACAAAGAGGTAGGCCAAGATACAATGAAGGAAGTTCTTCGGCTTCACAGCCGCAAAGATCAGCGAAGCCTTTTACTACTGCAAGGTCAGTTGCTATCCCCATCATTTTTTATTTCTTGAAATTCACCTTGAAGCCAGTAACAAATTCGAAACATCTGAGAAACCATAATAGATAGTCGACTTCTTCTGGTAGAGCATTACAAAAACGTAGAGCATTACAAAAAACCAACGTATCGTTGGCATATTGTAGGTGCTAACAAGAGGGCCATTTCTACCACTAGGGAATCCATTAATCAGACCCGTTGCAAACATCCTTGAAATAGAGCAGCTGAAAACTTCTGTCATAATGGCAAAAAGGAAGGGGGATAGAGGATCCCCTTGTCGTAGACCCCCCTAGAGGAGGAGAAGAACCCTTCCAGTGACCCGTTGATTAGGATGGAAAAGTAAGGTTGGGTAAAGCAAGCCCTCATCCAACCTCTCCACTTGCTTTCAAATCCCATTCTAGATTGGGTCTCTTCTAGTTTTGCCCAATCCACATGATCGTAAGCCTTTTCCCTGTCTAATTTCACAATTAGACCTGGGTTTTTGCTGTATGTCTCAAGTGAATACATTCAGGGGCCATTAAGGCCCCGTCCAAGAACTGACGATCTTTGACAAAGGCGCTTTGGGTGGGGGAGATTACCGAAGGGCAGTGTATCAAAAAGCGCTTGAAAAAAAATAAAAATCCCATTGTTCCAATATACCATATTCCAAGAATCCAACTTGACAAAAAGAAAGAAAGAAAGAAAGAAGTCGAGAGAATTTTGATAATTCATATTGTTAATACAGTAAACTGTAAAAGCATACAAGTGATATAAAAGTCAATACCCAACACAACAGAAATATACAGAAATTTAGAAAATATACAGTCTAACAAAAGTGAACACAACAGTCAACAGACTCAACACTAGACTATACAGTCTAACAAAAGTCAACAGACTCAACACTCAGCACCAAGAGGCAAGAGTCTTCAATCATCATCATCATCATATCAATAGCGCAAGCCTCATCATATGCATTAGAGTCGAGGCCATCATCATTAGAGTCATCTCCCTCTTCAATATAATGTTCATCCTCCTCTGTTTCTTCTGACTCTGCCTCTTCCTCCTCCACTTCTTCTACCTTCCTCGTAGTAGCATGTGTAGTCTGTGCAGATGAGGCCCTAGGAGTCTTGGTTGCTGTACCCTTCTTTTTGTGCTTCTTTGAACTCAAATATTATATAATTTCCTCCTTGGTAGCCTCAGGAATATTTTTATACGGGGCAACATCCCCCGTATAACCATACTTCCAACCCAAATCACCACTCCGACGGCTAGAAGCTAGAGAAGATACTTTCATAGAACAAGGCTTATTTTCATTCTTTCTTGGTTCTTCAAAATTCAAAAGATGTCTAATCTTATCTCGAACTGCTTCAGGAACCTTTGTACAAGAAGCAACATTACCTCTAACACCAGCATGGTGTTTTTTGAATCGGGTAATACCCCCATTGGTATCTTTTTCACAAAAATTACACCTTATACAATTTTTATCATTTGGTGTTGGGTTATATCTATACTTCCAACTCGGATCACTTTTTTTAGGAGTAGTAGAAATAGATCTATAACAAAGATTTTGTTCTTGTTTTTGTTTTACATAACTTAAAAATTGCTTAATCTCCTCTTTGACAGCTTCAGGAACATTTTTACAAGGGGCAACATCCCCCTTAATACCGGAATGATGTTTCTTAAACCGGTTTATGCCTCCTTTTGTATCTTTTTCACAAAAATTGCATCTATTACAATTTTTGTCATTTGAATTCGGGTTGTATCCATATTTCCAACCCGGATCTTCACTCTGACTAACTCCTGAAGAAGACATCTCAAAATAAAGCAAGCAATCGAAAAAATACACTTACTTTGGTTGCTTGAACTCCAAAACTTTGAGAAACACTTCGATGATTTGATGATCAATCTAATGAAATGTAGTTTTTTGGAGGTTTATTTTAGTCTAAAGGGGCTTGTTGTGGGTTTAGGATTCAAATGAACCTAAAAGCCATCATTCTTAACCTTTAAGTCTTTCAAAATAACAAAACGGAAAAAAAAATAATCATTTTTTTCTCCTCTAGGCGGGTTCCATACCGCCTAGGCGGCCGCTTAGGCGGGTTCCATACCGCTTAGGGATGGACCTCCCAATTTTACTACCTAGGCTTGGGTGATGCATTTTTTAAATCAATGCCAAAGGGAAAAGCTCCTTTAAGCGAGATGCTAGCACTTCAGCGATATTTTTTAAGTCGAATTGATTAGACGTATAGGCCGAAAATCCGTTAAGCATTTGATGCCTTCTATCGTACAGACTAAAGATATAAAAGTAGAGCATTCATTGCTCGGTGGATCACCCCTCTCGAGTGAAACTTTGAAAAGAGTGCTAAGAAGTCGGGCCTAAAAAAAATCCCAGAACTCTTTGAAGGGTGCAATGGGGAATCCATATGGACCGGGAGACCCATCTGCTGCCAGACTAGAGATGGCGGACATAATTTCTTCTTCTGAGAACGGTCTCTCTAGCCCAAGGGCCTTTTCAAAGGGGAGGGTTCGAAATTGGAGGTCCCCCATCTCTGGTCTAGGCCAAGAGGGTGTTGTGAAAAGGTTTTTGAAGAAAGAGATAATTGCTTCCTCGATCTCAAAAGGTTGATCTAGGAGTCTTATCCCCCAACCATGAGATGCGAGATAGTGTTATCCCTTCGCCTACAGTTGGCCATTCTGTGGAAGAACCTTGTGTTGAGGTCCCCCACCTTGAGCCAATTGACCCTGGACGTTTGAGACCAGTAGATCTCTTTTTTTAGGAGAGATTGGTAGAGAACTTTAAGATTAGACCTCCGAAGGGGCTTAGATGGAAGGAGGGGTTTGGATTCCTCTTCCACGCCTAAATGTTTACTCTCCTCTAAAGTGTCAGTTTTCTGCGATGCAAAAAGACCGGGGAGGGTCTTGCTTCAGACCTTCAGGTTACCTTTCAGAAGATGCAGTTTCCTTTGCAGCCAAAACCCGAAAGCCAGCCCACCCAAAGGTTGAGTTTGAGAGGGATGTCCACCAGGATGGTAATAGGGAGGAGAGGGAACTTTCTTGTCGCCAGGAAAGTTCGAAGCAGAAAGGTTTTGAATCTCTAATTGAGGGGTTGGTGTTAAGTAACAAGGGACAATGGTCTGAGGTGGGGTTAGGTAGAATCAGAGTTATTGAAATCTCTTCACCGGCATCGCGTTTCCAGTTCCGCGTTTCTGTTAAGGAATCTCCATGGAAACCGGTTTTCGGAACCAACGAAACTCATTTCTTTAATTTTGGAATCTCGATTCAACATGTCTTTAGAAACCATTTTTCGGAACCAAGGAAACTTGATTCCTTAATTTCGGAATCTCGATTCAACACATCTTTAGAAACCATTTATCAGAACGAAGGAAACTCGATTCCTTAATTTCAGAATCTCGATCCAACATATATTTAGAAACTTGAATCCATAAATTGTGGGTAGATGTTCCCAAATATATTGAATTTGGATTTCAACAAGGATTAAATTTTGATTTAACGTCAATTGATACACCAATTCAAAGTACATAATGTCCAATGTCTATGATGGTTGTGTACTTCCTAAAGGAAATTGGAGTAGAAACTTTCCTTCAAATGCTTTTAGTGGTTGCAGGGTTTCATTATTGTACTTGTGCCACCTTGGACGGGCTTTACTAAATTTAAAATATAACTGATAAATGCAACAAATACAAATAAAACTAAAACCATGGTGTAGACTCCTATTTTGTCTTCATAATAATGAAGTCAAAATCACAATTTAGAAATACTTGTTTTTTATATATAATGATCGTAAGTTCAATAATCAACACCATCATTTTAAAATTTGGGAAACCTTCTAATAAAAGACATCCAATATAGGTTCTAAAGTTGATAAGGCTCAACATGTGCTTGTGGCTTCCTTCTCCATAAAAATGAAATCTCAATTCTTGGTAGCGGTCGTCAAATGAATTCCATAGTCCTTATTATTGTAAATCTTGATCTCAAACTGGATTGATCTCTGATCCATATACTTCAGAAACTTGATTCCAAATATGCTAGAATCACGATTCGAAACAACAACATACCTTTGTTCCACATATGTCAGAAACTCGATTCCATAAATGTTGGAAACTCGATTCCATAGATGTCGGAAATTCGATTCCGCATATTAATGAATCTTGACTTCTGGAGTGTCGATTCCAGGGGGATGGGAATCTCGATTCCAAGGAGGACGAAATCACAATTCCATTTGTGGATGAAATTTGGATCTATTTTAGTCGAAACACGATTATAAAAAACTAGGAATCTCGTTTCCAATGATTCCTATTGTACGGACATCGATTTCTAAGACAAGAATCTTCTAGCCGGCCGTGATTCCGCAATTCCGGTTCCTAAAACGATTCGGGTTCCTAGGCGTTTTCAACTACTATGGATGGAACCACCACATGGGTGCCAACAAAGATGGCATTCCAATCTAGTGAGATCAAGAAGCGATCCAGTTTAGAAAGAGAGGGAGAAGAGGAGTGGTTAAATCGAGAGCCTTGGTTTGGAAGATCCAGCAGAAGGTTGTTAGAGATGAAGTCCAAGAAGAGGTTCATGGTTGGAGAAATTCTGGAAGAAGAATTTTGCTCGTGTGACCAGCTGGTGACATTAAAGTCAACCCCTAAACACCAAATTAGGTGAGGAGGCGAAGCTATCGAATTTAATTCGGTCCAAAGTTGGGGTCTGAGTGTGCCTTGATTAGGGCCATAAATCTTTGAGAATTTCTAGGGGAGGCCGTCAGAGACCCTGGTGAGTAGCACTGAGACTGAATAGGATGCAATAAGTGAGGAATTGAGAGCATTTTTTATTGGGTTCCATGTTACCCAAATGCCCCCTCAATCCCCAACAGCCGGAAGGGCTTCCCATTGACAAGGCCTCCTAGCCCAGACCTGTCTAACTTGTTGAAGGGTGGGGGAGGGGAGTTTAGTCTCAGTGAGTACGAGGATAGTTGGGTGGTGTTTAAAGCACAAGTCTCAAACAAATTGCTTTTCAAAAGGAAATCCCATACCCTGGATATTCCAAGATAAGATCAGCATTAGTAATTTAGAGAGAGAGAGAGGCATTCCTGGGAGAGCGTCGAACCACTGAGCCACTAGGGAGAGGGCTAATGGTGAGCTCGAGATAGCAAGGGGTATAGAGATAGGGTGATCATAGTTGATACCTGAGTTGAGATTTGCTAGCTCGCGATTACCCTTCCGGCTTACCTTGAGCCGAGCTTGAACATCGGCCTTGAAAATTCTTGGAACGGGCCATCAGGGCCTTTGTGCGGAAGCCCATGACCTGCATTACTTGATGAATTTTTCCTTGTGCTTTGGCTTCATCCATGCGGTCGACAAAAGAGAACGTCACCGAGGGATGGGAGTGAAGGCCTTCAGAGGGGTCTAGCGAGGAACCAAAAGCTGAATTTGTCAAGCTTTGACCCGACCCCAGAGGGGAAAGAGAGGACTGCAACTTAGGAGAAGGTTGGCGAAGTCTGAGAGGAGGAATACCATCAGCTGGAGTCGGTCAGAGATCAACCTCGGCGTTGGTTAGAAATCTATGTAGCTCTGAGCCATCGTATTTTTCTGTACGTTGACATCTTTAATCTTCACTTCAGCCGACCACAACTCTGGTCGCATGTCTTGGGTAACCTTTCAATTTTTGGGGCCCTGTTTTTCGTGAATTATAGCGGGTCACAAAACATGATGCTAGTAAATTAAAAATCAACAGGAATAATCCAATTTGAAATCTCCGAGTTATCCATGTATTTGAAGTTGTACATTCTTGATAATTTATTCTTCAATTGTGGCTTAGAGTACAACATGATCTCTAAATGGTAGCATATTATAAGCATTGCAATAGGGCTAAAAACCCTGGATGCATAATTGGAAGAACTTTGGCAGGGGAGGGGGTTTCTGTGATCTCTATAAAACACATATTTCTTGATAGATAAGAGTCTCTAGATTCAAAACAATTGAATAAGAGTATAAAACCACAAAAAAAAAACGAAATTTCTAACATGCATTTTTCTTGTAACGCTAAGTGCCCATGCGGCATAAAACCTTGATGACTTTAGAGTTAGAGTTTTAAGCATTATGCATAGAACTAATTCAAAACCAAATACTCGTGGGAAAAGGTTTGGGCATTTTGTTTTTAAAAATATTTTATGGATGACCAAAGATTGGTTCTCCTTGTTATTCTTTTTCAGGTATATGACAGAATAAGGAATAATGTCAAACTCCGTGAATCATATCCATTGCTGCATCAAAGGAAGGAATTCACTTGTAGCAATGTGTTGACCAGAAGGCCTTCTCTTACTAGTCACAGTGGAACTACCACCCCTGATACGAATCCTCCTTCGCAAACTGATGGTGATTCTGAAAGTGAAGTATCAGAATTTGTTGGCAAGAACTATGGGGATTGGTTAGACAAAGTATGGTATCAATGAGGCCCAATTCCAATGCAGATCAACATCATCATCCATACGTTCCAAATTATAGTACGGAGGAACAGTCATATTACCATCAGCCATGCAATAATAGTAAAACAGAAATCCTATATAGGGAAATGGACTGTTGTGATGCAAAACCTGCAAGTCATCTCTTATGCCAAAGTGAGCTTTCTTGACGTCGGAACAGAGTGCAGTTGAGAGGAATGACAAAGGTTGAAATGAATTTTGACATGGTGTAAAGGGTGTGTATTTTATTTTCGGTTCTAAGGCAAAAAATTTTGTTTTGTTTTATCTATTTGGTCATTGAATTGTGTGGGTTTAATTATTTTGGGTCTGTCATCTGCTGAAGGGAAAGATGTGGGGAGAGATGAAGAGAGAGAGAGAGCATCAATGCCCACTTCTACTAAGACTGCCTGTAAAGGACAAAATACAAGTGAGTTTTGTTGTTTGACATGCAATTTTTTCTCTGACAACATGGAGTTTTGCTTTGATGCTGACCCCTTGCTTTTCTTAATTTTATTTTTTGATTTATAGGTGGAGAGGAGCACAAAGGGTGGAGAACGCTGGAGATGACAATATTGAAGCTGAGTTGGCATCTCCCCAATTAAGCCCATTCATTTACCTAATGAAAGCAGCAATTTACATGCATTACATTGGACAAAAACCTTCAAGGGTGAAACAAGTCCAAAAAAATTGAGATACTTCTGAGTGTCCTCAAATTTACTACCTCTTGGCAACATGTGATTTTTCAAGTCTTCATGAAAATGTAAATCATAAATCACCTTATTGTACTAGTATCAGTCCATTTCATGACAGCCATTATCCAAATTCCCCTCCCAAATTCTAATAGGAAATTCACTTCAAAACTTCCCACATTTGTTGGACTTGTTTCACCCTTGAAGGTTTTTGTCACATGTAATGCATGTAAATTGCTGCTTTTATTAGGCATGTGAATGGGCCTAATTGGGTATTTGCATGTATATTTTGAATATTGCATACATGTAAATAATATTCAAGTTTTTGTTTTCTACGTTTCATGTTTTTGAAGTTTGCATGATCAACTGTTTGTGAGGGTACATTTCGAAACTGTTTGTATATTTTGTAAGGATGTTAAGAGTCCATATGGAGGATGCACAAATAATCCATGATGTTAGTCTTTCAAGATGTTGGGCTGTTTTAGGGAAAGTATGCAATGGTCAGTATGGGTATGGTGCAGGGTACTTAGATCCAACACCCACTATCAATACTTATTTATTGATGTTGGATATGACTTGTGGGCTCCCAAGGCCACCCTTGTTTTTTTGTGGGAACAAATACTACCCCCAAAGTCTAGGGATGAGTACTGATGAGTGGATGGTAAGTATGAGTACCCAATATGGTGAGTATAGGTTCCCAATACTTTCTTTGTATATAGTAGAGGGTCACATTATTGGAAAGAGTTTTGTGAATGTACACACACTTGTGTACACGCACTTGTGCACTTGCACACTTCAAACACACTGAAATGTGCATATATCATTTTTTTAAGCTATTAAGACATTCATACATGTACATTTATTGTATTTATCTATGGGAGCAGGCGTGTATGTGTAGGTATATGTGCATGTATGTACATAGGTACTGGTATGGATGGACAGATTTACTGATTTGGAGGCCTGATGCTTGATGAATGTATCATTTTGTTGAAATTGCATTTGAGAAGAGTTTCTCTGGATTTTACCCAGAACAGATTTGCAATTAGTTTTTCGAGATAATGGTTGCTTTAGTAATCATGAGAGTTATGAAATGTGTAATTGTGATTAATTAAAGAGAATGTTTGATCATTACAAAGATTATCTTGTGACAAGATACATACTGGGCCTGCAACTACCATTTTAAGAAGGGCTTTCTAGTATGAGTAAGACAGGTCAAAATCCACCCTTTGGATGGAGGATGGGATATTGCTTAGGTGGACCAAATGGATTATAATGATAAAAAAAAGTTGGAAGGCCACTTTGAGTAAAGGCTGCACGCTTTTATCACATTCCGGTATGTGAACCAAAGATGTTGATGGTACCCAAATCCGCTACTTGACATTAATCTCTCTTTGTTCTTGACAATAGACCTTTCTCTCTCTCTGTTGCACAGTAGTTTGTAATGGTCCATTGTCTGTAAGTGGTTAGTTTTTTTTTTTTAAGGTAAATCAATGGGGAGAAATGGTCAGAGGATGGGATGAGTTGTTCATCATAATCGTTTATTATTGACAATAGGCGGTCGAGGAAGGACGTGCTATATTTACATGTATCACAATATTGCAACCATTAATTGCTTTTTTAGATGAATTGTTCCTATGCTTAATGTCTATTTATGAGAATACTTTTTTTTCTCAACATTGGATGATTGAGGTACGTGATACATTTTGCTAGTAATAAATTATAATAACACTTTCATTTTTTCAGTTAGTATAAATAAGAAAATCTTGGGGGAACTTAGGTATGGTTTCAATAGACAATAAGATAAGAGACAGTAGAATCAAATGGGTGATGTAATATAATACTGGTTAGGAGTTGCGATGTGGTTCAAGTAGAAAGCTCTAAAAAAATAAAGAGAAGATCTAAAAGGATATAGATGGAATTAGTGAGAAAAAATATATAGATTTATGGTTTTTTTCAAGGTATAATATTTGATAGAGCAGAATGATGGAATATTTGTGTAGTTGACTTCAAATAATTGAGATAAGATTTTGACAGTGATGGACTTGCCTATATTGAATAAGATTTGCAAGTCACTCAATAAAATCAGCCATTTGAAAGTGTTTAAGAAGCTTAGCTGGAAAATGAGGACCACTAGAGAGAGAAAGAGAGACTCTACTCTAGAAAAACAGAGAGAATAAAGAACATGTTTGGTCCTTGCAGAAAATAGCTTCTATATTGGTGTTATGTACTCATTTATACATGTGGCAGCTGCCTAGTCTTCCTGTATTTCTTCTCATTGCCCATCTTTCTTCACCTTTATTATGGATTTCTTTCTCCCAAAAAAAAAGTATTATATGCATATTTTTAGAGGATACAAATTAATTTTGATGGGCCTTAATTACTCAGGCATGTATAAGAATTGGAGTTTGCAAATTATAGAGATATTGACAGGTAAGAGTTGTTTAAAGTAAAATTAAGACATCTTAATGTCCAATTAGAATTCCCTTAGGTTCACTCTTTTCTCCCATAGGTTCACCTCTCTCTCTCTCTCTCTCATACTTTGTTTTCATGAGGTTCCCTTTGGTGCTGCCATCACTCACATGACTAAAAGTCCCATTCAATAGATGCATCTCTCTCTCTTTAATAGTTTTCTTGAGGACTCTATTCATCTATCTACCCCTCCAAGAGTGCTATTCTCATCTTTATCTTTTTTGTTTTTTGTTTTTTGAGCTGGACCAAAGGCCATGTGAATCTCAAATCAATTTCAGTTGCTTTAGCACATAGTTCACTAGACATATTGGTCATAGGGCTTAAGAAGGAAGAAAAATAGGCAAAAGATGAATAGGCTAGGCATGAATAAAGAAATAATGGTAGGGGAGGTGTGCACGCAAATCAACATTCACATCAACAAGACAATGAACCAAACATTGTCAAGGAATAGGTTCAACAACACAGAATGAATCAAACATTGTCAAGGAATAGGTTCAACAAGACAGAATGAACCAAACATTTTGAGAGGAGTAAATTAGGAATATTATATATTTGAAATTCAAAGAAATCTATGGATTTTTAATATCAAGGATTTTTGTCATGGATTCTTTAAATCTCTTTTTTGGATAAACTATACAGAGTTCATGGATTGCTTGCAATCACTTTTATGTCCATTGTTTGGTAACAAAACTTGATACAATTTATCTCTCTAAAATTTTTATATGCTTTCTCTATCTAAAACTCAAAATTTGGGATAATGTATCTATAAAAATTTTGAGATAGTTTCTCTCTCTAAAATTTGATATGGTTTGTCTCTCTAAAATTTAATATACTTCTATCCAAAATTTAAAATTTGAAATTGTCTATCTAAAAATTTTGAGATAATTTCTCTCTCTAAATTTTTTAGGTGCTTTATTCTCTCTAAAATTTTATATAATTTCTCTTTCTAAAATTTTAAGATACTCTAAAACTTAAAACTTGAGATAATTCCCCTTTTCAATAATTTTTAGATAGTTTCTCATTCTAAACATTTTTAAGTTGTTTCTCTCTCTAAAATATGATATAATTTTTCTCTCAAATTTTAAGATACTTTCTCTTTCTAAAAGTTAAAATTTGAGATAATTTTTCTATAAAATTTTTGCTATTGTTTCTTTTTCTAAAAGGTTTTATGTATTTTCTCTCTCTAAAATTTGATATAGTTACTCTCTTAAATTTTAATATGCTTTCTCTCTCTGAAACTTCAAGTTTGAGATAGTTTCTCTCTCTAAAACTTCAAGTTTCAAATAGTTTATCTCTCTAAAATTTTGAAATAGTTTCTCTTTAAAATTTGATATATTGTCAATCTAAAGTTTGATATACTTTCTCTCTTTAAAGTTTAAAATTTGACATAAATTTGACATACTCTCTATCTAAAACTTAAATCTTGAGATAGTTTATCTCTTTAAATTTTTTTGAGATAGTTTCTCTCTTTAAAAATTCATGTACTTTCTTTATTTAAAATTTGATATAGTTTACCTCTCGAAAATTTTAATATACTTTTTCTCTCTAAAACATAAATTTTGCGATAGTTTCTCTCTCCAAAAATTTTGAGATAGTTTCTCTCTCTAAAATTTTTTAGGTAGTTTCTCTCTCTAAAATTTGATATAATTTCTATTTCTAAAATTTTAATATATTCTCTCTTTCTAAAATTAAAAAATCGAGATAGTTTCTCTCTAAAACTTAAATTTCGAGATAGTTTATCTCTCTAAGAATGAGATAGTTCTCTCTCTAAATTTTTTTTTGGCCGTTTCTCTTTCTAAAATTTATAATAGTTTTTTCTCTAAAAGTTTAAGAATACATTCTCTCTCTACAAATTTAAGAATATTTGTCTCCAAAACTTAAGATTTGATATAGTTTGTCTCTTTAAATTCTTTTGAGATAGTTTCCATTTCTAAAACTTTTTAGGGACTCTCTCTAAATTTGATATATTTTCTCTCTCTAAAAATAAAAATATGAGATTGTTTCTCTCTCTAAAAATTTGCATGTACTTTATCTCTCTAAAATATGATAGTTTCTCTCTAAAACTTAAAATTTGAGATAGTTTCTCTCTTTAAAAGAGATAATTTATCTCTTTAAAATTTTTGGTATTGATCTCTCTCTAAAATTTTAACATACTTTCTCTCTCTAAAATTTTAATATACATTCTCTTTAAAAGTTAAAATTTGAGATAGTTTATCTCTCTAAAATTTTGAGATAATTCATCTCTCTAAAAAATTTGGTACTTTCTCTCTCTAAAATTTTAAGATACTTTCTCTCTCTAAAATTTTAACATACTTTTGTAAACACCCCATTTTAAATTTGAAAAATTCTATGGTTTTCTGAACCCTTAAGACCACATTAACCTAGTAAACCTAAAACCCATAGTCCACACAGCTTACCCTGTGACCAAGAACCAATCTGCCTACCCAGAACCCTGTAGAAACCCTATTTTGACTCAGAACTGCAGATGCTATGTTTTACCAAATAAATCATTAAAAATAGAAAAAAAAATCCCTTTTTAACCTAAATTTTCCTTGAGAGCTTCATAAGAGGTTGAAGAACACACTCTAAGCGAAAAACTTCAATTTGGACAACTTTTCGTTTGGGCAGACTGGGCGGCACGAGTAGTGTCCCCTGGGAGACACCACTGGTGTCGCCCAACCCCTTTTGTCCCAAATTGGAAATTTTCCCTAAGGCTTTGATTTCTTGCCTTTTCGGAAGGTTTTTGCTATTTTGTTTGGGCGACACCACTAGTGTCACCCAGATCTGGATCCCCAAAATTGGAATTTTTGGCTGAAGGATCCGTTGGTTATGGAAAGATGCCCTTCCCAACAGATCCTTGGCCTTTATAAACTCTTTTTTGTGGCCATAGGAGACAGAGACTACTACTTCAAAGAAAGACAGACCTCCAGCTAGGAGAAAGTTTGAAAACCCTAATCTTAACCCTAATCCTGAAAAACCTTAGATCTTCAGGGCACAACAGCCCTAGTTCTAGACCATCCTTAGGATACAAAACCCTTTGAAATTAGAGATCTACTAGTCAACGTCCAGATCAGAGAGGCAAAGAGGACACTAGTTCTGATACAGGCGAGCCCTTGAAGGCTCGAGAGTCTGGGGCCATCCAGCCCGATTTGGATTGTTTCTTCCTCTTTCTTTCTTGTTCTTCTTCTTGTTTTCATTTTATTTTGATTTGTTTTGATTAATTTTCTTCAAAATAATCTTTTGATGTTTTGGACGATGCTGGCTCTGCCACAGATCTAAAAGCAGATCTACTCGTTTCTGGGCAGATCTGGCTCATATCTGAATTTGATTTGTCCCACTTGCTCTATCACATCATCTTCATTAGTTTAAGGTGTCAAGATCCGAGAGATCTTCATCAAAAGATCTATCTAATTTTCATCACAAACAGTCAAGCGTCAAACTTTTTATGAAGAAAATTAGACATAACTTCCAACGAAGATCTCTCGGATCTTGACACCTTAAATTGATGAAGATGGTGTGATAGAGAAATTGGAACAAATCGAATTTAGATATGAGGCCAGATCTACCAGGAAACGAGCAGATCTGTGGTAGAGCCAGCATGATCCAAAACATCAAAACACGATTTTAAAGAAAATTAATCAAAACAAATCAAAATAAAATGAAAACAATAAGAAGAACAAGAAAGAAAGAGGAAGAAACAATACCAAACAGGGTCAGATGGCTCGGGACTCCCGAGCCTTTGAGGGCTCGCCCGTATCAGAACCAGCGTCCTCTTTGCCTCTCTAATCTAGATGTTGACCAGCAGATATTTGATTTCAAAGGGTTATTGTGCCCTAAGGATGGTTTAGAACTAGGGTTGTTGTGCCCTGAAGATCTAAGGTTTTTCAGGCTTAGGGTTAGGATTAGGGTTTTTAATCTTTCTCTTAGCTAGAGGTTTGTCTTTCTGTAAAGCAATAGTTTGTATCCTATGGTCACGAAAAAGAGTTTATAAAGGCCAAGGATTTATTGGGAATATTTCCATAACCAATAGATCCTCCAGTCAAAATTCTAATTTTGGGATCCGGATCTGGGCGACACGCCTAGTGTCGCCCAAACAAAATGGTAAAAATCATCACAAAGGAGCAAGAAATTGACCCACAAAGGAAATTTTCTGTTTTGGGCCAAAAGGGGTTGCTTGGGCGACACCAGTGGTGTCACCCAATCAGGGCTAGGCCTCCATACCCAATCTAACCAAAACTAAATTTTGTTGATTCCAGTGTGTAGTTCAACCTCTTATAAAGCTCTTAGAGAAAATTTGGATCAAAAAGGATTTTTAACTATTTTTAATGATTTTTTACTATTTTTAATGATTTTTTTGGTAAAACAGGACGCTTGCAGGATTCTGGGTCAAAACAGGGTATATGCTTGGGTAGGCAGAATGGTTCTAGTTCACAGGGTAGGCTGTGTGGACTATGGATTTTGGGTTTACTAGGATAATGTAGTCTTAAGGGTTCAGGAAACCACAAAATTTGCTATATTTAAAATGGGGTGTGTACAGCTTTCTCTCTCTAAAAGTTAAAATTTGAGATAGTTTTTCTCTCTAAAATATTTGAAATAGTTTCTCTCTTTAAAAAAATTAGGTACTTTCTCTGACCCACTCCCTGACCCCTGCGGGAAGGGGGCAGAGTGCGGGATCGCGAATGTCACTCAGGTGGGAGTGGCTCAACGTATGAAAACACAGAATCGAGAGCAAACCACGAAAGAAAACTAAAATAAATCCATACATCCAACAATTATCATTCCAAAAAGTACAGCCAATTCATTTCTTCCCAAATCAAAGTCTTTACAAGATCGTTAAGGAACTATTGGCCCAAAAGATACACAAAATGAGGAATACATTATATCACTGAAATCGCCAAAACATACTGCGGAAGTCTTAGCAAGACGGTTTCTCAAACTTCTTGATTTCAGGCTTTAAGCCCTCAAAACCTGTCACCCACCTTAAGCACAGCTGTCACCACCCTTCACTCTACAGTTATGAAATTAAGATGGAATGAGCTAAAAGCCCAGTAAGTAGATCACTACCCTTGCATTCCTTACTATCAGTATATACACATTAACATTCTCACAGTTCATCAGAAATCATATCTTGTCTTACAGAGTAAGGTCACATATCAGAGTGCACGTGAAGGCCATATAAAAGAATTAAAATAAGTTAACAGAACATTACTTGCATATCACAGTTACAGTCATCTTATAGAATACATAATTTAGACAAGCAGAACATAGTAGTTAACTCCCGAAGTAGAAGCCATAGTGATCAGGCTAAGCTAATCCTGAGCTTGGGACTTCTATCCTCATTCAAGAGAGAGGACAATGATAAGTAGACGCCTTACTTCATAGTGTCCTCACTCACGCATACATCCCCAACGCGCTTTGGGGTTTTTTGATAAGCTGAGGCCTTGCAAGACACTACCCTCTTACTCTCTCACCACTAGAGGACGTCATATTACCACAGGGGTCACGATAGATAGTGCCCAAAATCTTGGGGGGCGCGACCCTCCCAAGTATTATCATAGCCTAACTCCCTTTCTATCATCGGGAGTTAGGGAATGATCATGTGGCAAGTCCATATTCACATTTACAGAGTCCGAGGGCTCACTACCAATGGAGAGTCCATTGTGTAGCGGTCAGAATCAGAGTCCATATAACAGAATCAGAGCTCATATAACAGAACCAAAGTTCTTATAACAGAATCATAGTTCTTATAACAGAATCAGACAATATATAACAGAATCAGAGTTCTTATAACATAATCAGAGTTCTTATAACAGAATTAGACTTCATACAACAGAATCAACATTCATATAATAGAATCAAAGTTCTTATAATAGAATCAGAGTTCTTATAACAGAATTAGAGTTCATACAACAGAATCAGTGTTCATATAACAGAATCAAAATTCTTATAACATAATCAAAATTCATATAACGGAATCAAAGTTTATATAACTGAATCAGAGTTCTTATAATAGAATCAGAGTTCATACAATAGAATTAGAGTTCATATAACAAAATCAGAGTTCTTATAGCAGAACTAGATTTCATATAACAGCAGTCAGAGTATCGATGTCACGCTAGATAAAAATTCAGGCAGTGACATCCAGGACAAAACAAGGATATAAATTTTTAGTTCATTTGAATTTGAAGATATTTCCAAAATAAATTTTATGTTAGAGACATATATATTTCAATTAGAGGTGGTTTGACCGCAATTGTACCTTATTTAGCACCTCAAAAGAATCCAAGAACAGAGACACTTAGTCTGAAATCTGTTGCACAGTGAAGACAGTGACATGTCTTTGAAATTCCTCCCATGTTTCATAATCAAGAAGGAACCTCATAAAGTGCTCAACATGTGAATTAAGAATGACTCATGACCGGTTCCAATGGATAGGGTTTGGGCTAAAATAGATAATTTTTAGTCAGTCAAATTCAGTGACATCAGAGGCATTAAATCTATGCTTTTGCTAAAACGGTCCACAACGACATACCTTCATAAAACGAAGCGTAACTTTCAATCTAAATAGAATTCCAAAATATTTTCTACATGAAACTTTTAAGTCATTCAAAGATCTTTCAAATGGCTATGGTTTGGCCGAAAATGAATGTCATTTGGTTAGATAAAATCGATAAACACAGTGGTATTAATGACAAATCCAGGAAAATAGTCTACAGTGACATACCCTCTCATTTCGAAATATAAATTCATTTTTGTAAAGAATTTTAATATTGGGAATAAACAAATATTATATTAAGCTCGTGTATCTTTCTAATGGTGGTAGTTTGAGGTCAATTGGACTCCATTTGCCCTCATTCAAGAACACACATATTCTTGAAATTTCACCGTTTCATTTAACATGTGTCAAGAATGCCTTCTGTAATCACCATTTCATAATGAAGAACTTGATAACCTCCATTCTCTTACAATGTGAACACACATAACATGCATTTCTTATATAATCTAAATCACAACTTCATTCTTACATTCATCATTATTATGGAACAAAAACCCCAAATTTCCATTGAAAAAGGCAAAGGTTCTTTTTTCCACTTTGCATACACTTCTATTACTAATTCATATGCATAAGTTTCCATGCATTCCCATGACTACAATACAAGGTAATGGATCCACTTACCTAATTAGCAATGGGGCCTCCTTCAACCTTTGCTCACAACTCTCACCCGCCCAACAGTGGCTGCTCACAACGTCACTCTTCCACTTGTGTCTTAGAGAGAGAAAGAGGGGTAAGAATGAGGGGCGTGGGTGAGAAAAGAGGCTTAAGTACTCTCATGTTTGGGGTGGCTGGCCAAGTGTCACCGAGGGGCTTAAAACATTGGCCAAGTGGCACTCACATCAACATGCATCAAACAAGTGTCACCTTCAACTCATGCATGTCAGAGACACAGCCGGCGCTGGCCTTCTACACAGCCGGTGCTGCTCATATCCAATCAGCACTAGGCACCGATGCTTGGCTCTTCCTCTTCATAGCCTGTGCTGCTCTTCCCAATCGGTTCTGGCCTCCTTCTGGTGCTGGACAACTCAACAGGTGCTGGCCTCCTTCTAGCACTGGACAACTCAACCAGCGTTGGCCAACTCAACCGTCACTGGCCTCCTTTTGGCGCTGGACAACTCAACCGCTGCTGGCAAACTCAATCAGCGCTGGCCTCCTTCTGGCGCTGGACAACTCAACCGGCACTGGCCTCCTTAGCCCGCCATACATTCTAATTGGCCGGGAAAAGTTTGGGTCATCATAGCCACCACCATAGTCCTTCTTCCCCTTTGACCTTGCTACACAGTTGTTGATGCAGAGCCACCACCACAACCCTTCTTCCCCTTTGACCCTGCTACTTACTTGAACATGCTGGAAGTTATGGGTTCGGCCTTTCAATCACCCACTCCTAAGGCTATTGTGCCTCTAGATATAGTGATTAAAGCAGCTCGTGACCTGAACAAGATGCACCCTCCGTGAGAAAAGAAGTAGAGGGTGATTTATTTGAACTCTTTGACAGTTCTAACAAACCTTCAGTCCCAATGCTATTTGGTTCTGGATCTTTGGCTCTGCTCAAGTCAAAACATATCGATAAGGCTAGCAGCATGTAGCTCTACTCCTAGATCATCAAGTGTTATCCTCATCAATTCGGGTCCTTATAGCTTGCATAATGCCTCTTAGTCGAGCTCTAATAGTAGTGGCAGCAACGATTTCTCTTGCTCAGTATACTTTAATGAAGATGGTGGCTTCCTAGAGAGACCTGGTGAATCTATTTCTCACATGAAGATTATAAGTTGGAACGTGCGAGGCTTGGGAGATGTTCGTTGCACAAGGGAAGTCAATTTCTTAATCTCTAAATATAAATCTTTTCCTTTAATCTTATAAGAACCTAAACTTCGTTATGTTATGTATATTTTTTGATGTACTTATATCCCGAGTCGCATAAGGAGAGAGCCAGTAACAACCTAGTCCTGTCGGTTCTCGAAACATCGTCGGACCATGGAAACACTACAAAATAAGCTTAAAACTGGGCAACCTTGAAAATAGTAATGAAACGGCTTCAACAGGCATGAAAATGATAGTTTGGGATGCCCAAAGGGTGCTCATAACGTTTTGTCAAATTTCGATAAGTTTTGATATCCTTAGGACGAAATTCGATTCGTAAATCAAGTTCCTATCATACTAAAAAGAGACCCTATAACTACAGTCCTATTTTGGGGATCTCAAAATAGTACCAAACTACCACCATTAGATTTGAAACTTAAAAAAAACCCCAGGGACCAAATTTGGGCTCAATTGGACCTACTAGGGCCATTCTGGGACCAAATTACTACAAAAGGGAGGGTTTTACACTATTGCGGTGTGGCTTCGGTGAACCAGTTTCCATTCATGAGAACTATGTTTTCACCTCTCGTAATGATTTTTAAATATTCGTAACTTGTTTGTGTTGGGTCGAAACACGCTCAAATTCGGACACAAGTAAGGTCACGACGTGGTATATGGCACACGTCATGACGTGGCTCAAGACGAGAGAATTTCTAGAGAGAAGATGAACCCAAAAGCATAAAAATCAAAATTTTGAAAGAATATATCTCGTACTTCGTGAAGTAATAACTTGAGATCCGGGTGTCAGATCGTTGCAAATACGAGTCCATTGTGATCGTATCGCTAATGGGTACAATTTGGGATAGTTTTTGCGCTTAATTGAGGGCCGAATAATGTGAATTTCAAGGTTGAAAATGGTGGGATTTCCAAGTCGCCGAAATCCCATTTTTCAACGACTTCCCAAAATTGGAATGTGCTCAAATGGAGATCAAATCAGATAAAATTTGGTGCAGAATGATCATGGCAATGTCCTCTTTCACTCATGATCAAAATGAAGACTTGAAACGTCATAGATTGTACTGCATTGGTAGTCGAAGATTATGTATGGACTTGGCCACATTTTTGCCCCCTTGGAAAAATCTATTTCAAGACTATCAAAAGGCATCAAAATGTTCGTGATAGATCAAGCATTGATTCTATGATGATTGATTGTCCGAGTAACTGTCGCAAGGGTTAAAAAAAGCTCCTGAAGTCTAGCAATGGCAAGAGGTTCCTCAAGGAGGGATGGTTTTGCCATTTGCTCAAAAAATCGAAGGGGTATTTTGGTCATCATACCCAAAAACGAGATTTTAATTTAATTTATTTAATATGTAATTTTCAGCAATTTGGCTTAGTTTTGAGTATTCCACCAGCTTAGGTCAATTATAAAAAGGCTGGATCATTTGTGAATGAAATTGAGGCATTAACTTGTGTTCGCCTCGCTGTGCTTCTAACTCTTGGATCCAGTGGTGAGGAGAGAGAACTTTTAGAGAGAGAAACTACCTCTAGCCCCTACACCCTAACCTACACCAAAGTCCCTGCATCCCCATTTAGGCTTTGGATAACCCTAATCCATACACCTTAGCCTACTCCATGGTCCATACACACTAACCTTGACTCGTGGCCAACCACTCTCTCTCTCTCTCTCGCGTGCAAACAAGGAGGTTAAGGCGGCGTACCTAGGCTAGGTCACGCCTCAGACCTACTCTCTCTCCTCTCTTTCTTCTCTTTCCTCTTTGTTTCGCTCACAACATCTTCTCTTCCTCACAGTAACCCGAAACTGCAGCAAACTTGCGTTCTCGTCTCTTCTCTCGTCTCTCTCTGTGCCCTTCTCTCTTTTACTGTGAGTGGAGCCGCAACACCTGCAACCCCGCCTCTCTCTCATTTTTGTGTGCTTATTAAATCACAAATCTGCAACACCCGCATCCCTGTCTCTCTCTCTCTCTCTCTCTCTCATTCTCATGTGCGTATTAAATCTTGGAGCCACAACACATGCGGCTCCGTTTCTCTCTCGTTCTCGTGTGCGCATTAAGTCCCGAAGCTGTAGCACCTGCAGTCCCATCTCTCTCTATGCTTTTCTCTTCCTCATAGCAAGCTGGAGCCGCAACAAGCCTGTGGCCCTGTTATTCTCCCTTCATTCTCTTCTCTTCTTTGCCTTGAACATGATCACAACAAATCTGCGGCCCCATTCTTCCTCTCCTGTGCTATACCCCGTTTTATACGTAGCCGCGGCAACACGCAGCCCCAACTTCTCTATCCCTCTATCCATCATACGCCGACTTGATATCTCTCAAAGCCTTCTTAAGAGTTTTAACACTCAGATAGGCACTCTAACTTCCTCTCTATACAATTGAGTCGAGTTGTGGGAGATATATGTGCTCTCGTCCTCACTCACTTGGGAGGAGTCATCATGAGTTGGTGGTCGAGAGAGTTTTGATTCTTTAGTCGCTCTTATTGCCAAGTTTCATAGTGTTTGTGTGGATAAAAGGATTTCTGTCATCACTTCTCCTTTATTCTTTCTTTGCCAGCCAGACCCTACTCGAGTGAACCATCATAAAGGAGAGCTTTTGAATTCACATTGCAAGTTTCGAGACAAAGGAATGAGGTGACGTGTTGAAGTTTGAGGAGAGTTCGTATCCAAACAGCACTAGCAGACAATCGAATTGCTTCGTAACTATTCTAAGAGGGTGACTGCTCGGGCTTGTCCCCGAACCCCCTGACGATGAGGTAGGCACTTAAACACACACTTGTCAAAAAATCTCTCTCGTTCTTGGTTCTTATCAACATCAGGAAGAGTACATGTGGACCCTTCGTGGTTGTTTGAGAGAGGGTTTTCTCTCACTAAGAAATTAGGCCTGAAAAACTGGTAACTCCACTGGGGACATGCCACCCTATAGTTGGTCCGGATTGTTCTCAAACACACATCTCATTTCTTTCTTTTTCTAAACTTACAATGTAGTTTAAACATTCATCTTTTATCCAAATCGGGGATTTCGTCATTCCCCTATTTGTGACCTTACCCTTGGGGAGTAAGTCAGTTCAATCCACTTCTCCCATGTATTCCTCGAGTGGCCTGGCTGGTCTTGCTGTCCTAGTTCAGGCTAGGAAAACTTTTGCAAAAGGTACTCAAACTCCTTCTCCTCTCTCTTCCGACATCAAAGGAAAGTCTGTTAATGTCAGCTGCACTGATGGCTCCAAAACCACCTCCTTTCATGCACAACCTGTTACTGGCAGACGCTCTACCAGTCCTAAGATTGAAGGTGGTTCCCATGCCACTTCTTCTTTTCATCTTATAGGCTCTTCTAGGATCACCATCTATGTGGGCAATCATAAGACCACCCCACCCCCACTCACTTCTTCTTTTCATCCTATAGGCTCTTCTAGGATCACCATCTATGTGGGCAATCGTAAGACCAACCCACCCCCACTCTATAAGGGCACTACTAGTACTAGCATGTCGCCACACACACTACACCCTGGCAATTCCTTTGTCAGTTCGAGTGGCTTCAAAGTCATTCTGCATACACTCACGCATATCATGGTCGATGATTTAACTATCACCGTGACAAAATGGGGCAAGAAATAGCTTACTCCCATCTCCTCACCTGCTTTGAGTCTTTTAGGACATGTACCCATCACAATCGGTCTCCGAACCGTTAATGCATTCCATGATAATCACTTAGCTCGGGGTAACCCAAAGACTTCATCCAAACGAGCACACGACCTTCAAATCAATCGAAGGTCTCATATAGAATTGCACATGCATGCTAACGACTCTAAAGTCTCTCGAATTGTGGAGGCAAGTATTCCAAATACCAAGCCTTTCACTTCATTGGAGGTTGGATCACAAACCACCCCAAGCACTTCTATAGACTATACACACACACACAGGTCCCATGATGTTACTGACTATAAGGGAAAAGGGGTATTGAATGCACCCTTAACAGCCCCTAAACCTCTGACCACATGGTACTCAAAGAAGTTCCCATTGAGCACCATTCTATGCCATCCTTCCTCTTTCTATGCACGAGCTAGCCCTCGAGACTGGACTCAGGGCAAGATGGTGCCCCATAAGATGACAAAGCAACACATCCCTTCTCTAGGAAAATCTGGACATCCAAAGTCAACTCCGAGCTCCCTTCTCCTTGAACATCATACATTGCCCTAGTTGATCAACTTTGCCCTCATTTTTATGACGCGAGCTTGTTGAGAGGGATGTCAAAGTCGGTTCCGATTATGGGAGAAAATTTATTAGAATTTGTGCACCAAGGGATGAAAGTACCACTTTGAAAGAGAAAAGTAGATTCTTTGATCTCAGAAGACCTACTAAAGCAAAGTCAGTTCTATCTGTTGCAAGCCACGGAAGAGCTTAAGACAGGGGGCACTGTTCACTATTGCGTCACAGAGATACAAGAAGATAAACCTGATCCATTTGATTCTTGGCCCCAAGGCCATCATGAGAAATTAGCAGAAATATGGCCCCAAGGCCATCTTGAGCCCATTCGAGTTGAATGAGGGCCCCAAGGCCTTCAAGCGCCACACCCAACAGCAATGCGGCCCCAAGGGCATCAAGACCCAGTACTCACTCAAACTGCAAGGCAGTCTCAAGCTCAATCGAGCCAGTCAGAGCCCTTATTACTTGGACTGCCAGATCATGGTGTAAAGAGAGATAGGATTACCCCTGTTGCCAAATTACTGATCTCTGGCGAACAAGTTGATGTAATGGTAGTAAGCCATGGGTGGGGGGGGGAGGAACCTAAAAATCCGATGGCTCAACTTGAGAACATGCTGAGCAACATCATGGATAGACTCAAAGGACTCGAAGATGCTTGACTGACTATGGTGTCCTCTCATCAAGAGGAAAATTCCCCTCTTGAACCCCAATGTGAAGAAGAAGAGAGGCCCCGACCTCCTTCAATGGCCTAAACTCCATGACCTCTAAAACCCCCTATCTTCTTTGATGACCAGCCCAACCTCATGCTATGCCATCAGCATTTACTCAAGAAGATATCCACGGAATGATCAACAAAAGCATCCAAGGCTTACAAGCTTCAAAGACACAAGAAGGAGTTCATTATAAGAAGCCTTACCCACTTTTTATTGATCAAATCCCCTTCCCAATCGGATATCAAGAGGGAAGGTTGCTTGTATTTGATGGCACTAGCTCGCCCCAGCAGCAAGTGGCTCATGTTATGTCAGCGTGTTAGAAATCAGCTTTAGATTCCAGACTGCTTCTTCGGCAATTTGTAGAGACCTTGGTTGGGCCTGCCTTTAAGTGGTACTCAGTCCACTCCTGGGAAGAGTACAACAGTCACTGCCACACCTCTTCACCCTAAACTCTCAGCTAATGTTTCTCCTCTCCAAACATTAGATACTCTTGGGGGTTATCACCTAGAAATCAAGGGGAACCCCAGCAACAATAGCTCCAAACATAGAGTTACAATAAGGTACCCCTGCCATAAAATTTCTTTTAGACTGAACAGTTTGAGCAAAGATTGAGCCAGCAATATTGGTTCAACAAAACATGGGTCCCGATCCTTTTGACGATGTTAATTGAACAAGGCATGGTGACTCTTCCTGTCATCAGGAGGCCAGAACAGACAAGACTTGTCAATTACGGACACTACTGCATCTATCACTAAACGTTAGGCCACCCTATGCAAAATTGTCTTCAACTTAAAGAAAACATTGAAGCCTTAATTCAAAAAGGGCAAATCAATTTGGATAGTCTCAAGAAAACTTTCGAGACTACAAAGGCTTCGTATATGGTCATAGTCCAAGAAGAGCCGACCTGGAGCTTCCCAACGACTAAACTGTCTCCCCACGTGTTCCCCATCCTCTTTGACATGATGATGCAACAAGAAATGAGCATGCCTTGTGCACCCAAAAAGCTGAAATAGGTGGGAGAAAAAGACTAGAACTTGTGGTGCCAATATCACCAGCTAAAAGGGCACCATATATGTCACTGCGGGGGATTTCGATTTGTTTTGGAGAGATTTATACAAAGCGGTGAGATAGTTGTAGGTAATGCATCATCTCCACCTCTAAAGAAGACTCATGAATTCGAAACTTTACAACAAGAGAAGATCAAACAGACTCAAGTTCCCGTCCCTGACACCTCAAAAGCACCCATTCTTCAAACCCCTATTATGGCGCACAAACCATTGAAAGAGTATCATGGCGGTGGCAAGATGAAAAGTATTAAGAGGGAGGCTATTCGCTAAGCAAATGCGGTGCCAGTGCCCCAAGCTCAAAAGGCTCGATTTGTCGAGAAAAGAAAAGAAAATGAAAGGGCCTCACGAGTTCAACGCTACAAGTTGAAGCTTCCTCAACACCCAATCGAAGCAGTATTCCTTCCCGCTCTTCCCACTCTTCCTACTCTGCATGACTTCATCCTAAGGTAAGTTCTGTTTGTTGAGGGCGGTCAATACATAACTATAGAGAAATTCAAAATTTGTCCAATACGGGTGATGGCACTAAAAGCACCCCACGACAGTCTGATAAAGGTGAAGACTCAACGATCTGTGCATAGTAATGATTTTAAAGATCCCCTGCAATCATCCAACAAGGGTTATGATGTTAAAAGGTCCTCAATTATGTCCAATGAGATTGAAGACGTTAAAAGCCTCTTTGAGTCTTGTCCACAGTTGCTGGGATTTTCGGCAATTGTCACCTAGTTTACGCCAATTTTTTGACCTACCAAAAAATGTCTAAACACCTTTAAACTACCACCATTTGAAAGATCTATGAATGAGATTAAAGTTGCATGTTGCACTCATTTTGAAATTCCCCATAGATTGAGAGTTATACCCCGAGACGTGAGGGTATATCACTGTTCATAGTTGCAGGAAATTCTAGCAACTGTCACTCATTTTGTGCTGAGCTTTGACCTATCAAATGTTGTTTAAACACCTTCAAACTACTGCCATGTTAAAGATCCACGTGTAGGCATAAAGCTGCATGTTTGAACCATCTTGAAATTCTCCCTAGATTGGAACTTACACCTCTGAGAAGAGGGATACGTCACCTTTATTCGTCACAAAAAATTTAGTTCTGTGCTTGTCTAGTGTTATCTTTTACTGGACTACTTACTGATCAGCTCAAGTGGCAAAGTGTTAACCTTGATAATTGATAAGCATGAGTGATGTGTGATGATTTTCATGTGATGAATACTGAATGCTATAGTATTATGTGAATGATGCCATGAAGTTATGTATTTGAATATATTTTTCAGCACCTTGGGTCCTCGATGCGGAATAAAAGAGAAGTCAATCAATAAAGCCTCGACATACTTTGGAATTCCTGATAGTCTCAGAATTGCCCTGGAATAGGTCAAAATCTTCCTAAGCATTCTAAAAAGGCTGCTTGCCAAGTTTTGTCTCAATCCGACATGTCTAAGGCAGCATAGAGAAAGAAACAATTTTGAAAAAATCAGCCTCTAGCACCCTGAAACGACAATGTAACTAGAATTCTATTTTCGGTACATCAAATAGCTGTGGGACCATCGCTATTAGATCCGACATGGTCGAAAACCCCTATAAGTCAAGTTTCGATTTAATCGGGAGCTCCAAGATAAAGTTATAGATGAAACATTAAAAAGGGTAGGCCGCATGCTATTCCCGTGCGGCCTCCCTACACCAATCTCCATTAAGTGTGCACAGTCTCGAGCAGAAACTTCAAAGACTCGTATCTCACTCATTCTGAGTTAGAACGCGCTCAAATTTGGTGGGCACGTTCGTCTTGTCAAGACGAGCTTTTTGATATGTGGCACGACTCGTGACGATACCCGAACAGGAAGAAAACTAGAGAGAAGTTGACGATTCGTGAAGATAATTACAGAAAATTTAGCAGCAGTACGCCTCGCTCGAGAGAGCATATCACGACGCTTGCATACCCGATCAACGCAAAACCAATTGCATTATGTGTGTAAGGTCCAAGGCCACATCTGGTCCGAACCTTGCATACGATGAATTGGATTAGGCACACGAAGGCGTCAAAGTTTCTATAGATTCCGACCTTTAGATTTTTAGATTCTAGTAGAAGGCCAAGACGACAAAATCTTCGTTCGGATGCGAAATCGAGCTGTGTTCATTGCAACGTGATCGTGACGGCATGCTCAGTGCAACACAGTAAAGAAATCAAAGAAAATCATCAAGAAACAAGCACACTATTGATCGAAAGTTTTCAAGATCTATACAAATTTTGAGTCGCATGATCGTGTCCGAAAAGCATGATCATAACTCGAAGTTAGTATCAAATCAATCATCATGCAGAGCTCGACAAGAAAGCAATCATCTTTTGAGCAAATGGATGTCGGAGCAACCCTGAATCATCCATGGAAGATTACGCAAGTTCTTGGGCCCCAGCAGGGATTGTTTTGGAATTTCATCTATTGTTGGGCAGGGGTAAAACAATCATTTTCACCCATTTTTAGATTTTTTAATTCAATTAAATTGTAATTATCATCAATTTAGGTAGTTTTTAGGCATGCATTTATGTTTGGGCCCAATTCTATAAGTACATACTAAACACAAATGTCAAAGGACCCTTGATTTTTCAATACTCATCAATAAAATTTGAGAGTTTTCACGTTCAAAATGTGGGCACATCTTGGAGAGAGAGAGAGGAGAGAGAAAAAAAGGTCTGGTACCCTTTGATGAAGGTAATTTTCACTCTCCTCTCTCTCTCTTTCTCTCTCCTCCTCTCATCTCTCTCTTTCTTCCTCGTTATTTCTCTTTCTTTCTCTCCTTTATCTCTCTCTTTCTCTCCTCTCATTTCTCTTTCTCTCCTCTCATATCTCTTTCTCTCTCTTCCTCTCATCTCTCTCTCTCTCTCTCTCCTCATTTATCTCTTTCTTTTTTCTCTCTTTCTCTCTCCTCTCCTATCTCTCTTTCTCTCTTCTCATCTCTCTTTCTCTCTCCTTGTTTATCTTTTTTTCTCTCTCCTCTCGTCTATATCTCTCTTTCCTTTTTCTTATATGATCTTCTTTATTCACTTTCCTTCTCTCTCCTTTATCTTTCCTTTCTTTATCTCTCTTTTCTGCTCTCTATTCTCTATCTTTCTTCTCTGTTCATGCATGGCGTAGCCTATCATCGAGCGTGATGTCTTCTTGCTTCAGGGACACAAACAGTGAGCTGTGCCTTTACCCGAGTGACGGGTCGGGTCTCTGTCAAAGTTTCCTCGTCTTCTCCTCTATCATAAATGGCGGGTGCTCATCATTATCCATGTTTTCTCTCTCTTCTTAATCTTCTGTCACAGGCAGTAGAAGCTCATCGCCGCCCATGTTTCCTCTCCCCTCTCACTCCCCTGTCATGGACGGTGGATGCTCATCGCCGTCCATGTTTTCTTTCTCTTCTTTTGAGCCTCTGTCATGAATGGAGAATGCTTATCGCCATTCATATTTTCTATCTCTTTTAATTCTTATCATGGATGGCAGATGCTTATCGCCGTCCATATTTTCTCTCTCTTCTAATTCTTGTCATGGATAGCGAGAGCTCATCGTTGTCTATATTCTCTCTCCTCTTTCTCTTCTGTCATGTACGATAGATGCTCATCACCATCCATGTTTTCTCTTTCTTCTTAACCATCTGTCATGGATGACGGATGCTCATCACCATCCATATTTTCTCTCTCCTCTTTCTCCTCTATCATGAACGGTGGATGCTCATTGTCGTTCATATTTTCTCTCTCTTCTTAACCCTCTGTCATGGATGGCGGATGCTCATCGCCATCCATGTTTTCTTTCTCCTCTTACTCCTCTGTCATGGACAGCGTATGCTCATCGTCGTTTATGTTTTCTCACTTTTCTTAACCCCCTGTCATGGACGGCGGATGCTCATCACTGTCCATGTTTTCTCTGTCTTTTTAATCTTATGTCATGGACGACAGAAGCTCATCGTCGTCCATGTTCTCTCTCTTCTCATCCTTCAGTCATGGACGACAGAAGTTCATCGCCATCCATGTTCTCTATCTTCTCACTCGTCTGTCATGGACGGTGGAAGCTCTTCGCCATCTATGTTTTCTCTCTCTTCTCCCCTTTCTCTTCTTTTTCACTTCTCCTCTCTTCTTCTTTTCCTTTCTTCTTCTCACATGCACGACATCGGTAGTGCTGTGCATGCCTCTCCCTTTCTCTTTCTTCTCTCTCTTCTTCTTCTTTCCCTCTCATTTGACCAAGGGAGGCTAAGTCAAACACTATGGTAGTCTTATCATCTAGTAGTATTGTCGCTGTGCCGATCTTAATTACTGTGCCCACCTTAATGCCATGATAAGCTATCCATTGTGACAGGCTGGTCGATGATCGTTCTGTCGTTTAGTAGTATTGCCGTTGTGCCGGTCTAGTTATCGTGCCCATCTTACTACCACATCAGGTCAATCACTTACTAGTCTAGCTACTGTGTTAGTCTAGCCACCTAGTCAAATTCTTATCTCCTCCCATTCCTCAATACTATTTCTTTCTTCTTCTTTCATATATTCTTTTACCCTTTTTTTTTTCTCTTCTTTTGAATGTGTGCGCCTATGTGCATTTGCCCAAAGACAATGAGGGGTCACTTGGCTCACTTGTCTTGTAAATTAACCGTGTGTGTGTGATTACAGAAACAGGAGAGTATAGGCTAAGGGAGGCAATTCCGAACCAGTTGTAGAACTGGGGGGCTTTCTTCATGATCTAAAAGGGTGCCCACATGAGCCAGCCCGAGTAAGTCCCGAACGCACCTTAAATTCCTCTCTCATCGGTTGGTATACCTACCCTTGCTTGCCATCTCAAACTCCTGGGTTCCGTCGAAACCCGAGACACGTGTCACCAGGTCATCTCGACCCGGAGGATGAGATCGAGGCACCTAACCAGCTTGGCGACTCCACTGAGGACTTACTACCGCTTCATCGTATCGCCCTTATTTAGCTAGTTTCTCTTTTGTTTGTCTGTTTTCACACACCACATATGGATTTTGGGTTCTTTAACCCATTCATCCAGATCAGAGATTTCCTCATCCCTGCATTCACAAGTGTTTCCCGGGAACCAGTTCCTTGAACGTCTTTCCCAACCTTCCTTTTGAGCAAAGACCTAGTGTCTATCCCCTAGGTCTTAACCTGGATAGGTAAGAGGCAGGACTTAAATGTCACTAACTTCCCATCTCCTTGCCCTGGTGGAATTTTCACTGAGGCATGTTGCATCGGTAGTACCTCTGCTACCATTCACAAAATGCACCGTGTCACTGGCAAGTCACTTCTCGGTCATATTGTCGATGTACGCTGGAAGGCTTCTCAGTCCCTTTTTGCAAAAGGTAAGGAAGTTGCCTTTGCTTTTGTGGGTCGCCGTAAGGCCACCCCCCACATTTGTGCACCACCACTGGTCTCTATGACTAAAGACTCAACACATTGAGGAGGAGACCCTGCGGCCTCCACCTCACACACACACTAAGGTTCATGGGTCATCCACTCGAGTCACACCTTGGGGCCATTGTGCTACCTCTAGTAAGCGTTCAGGATTAAGCGTCCTTGGGCCGAAACCCGTGCGCATGCATATGCATCCCACTGCTCGGGGCAACGCCATTGTTGCGGCAACCCAAGCACACGGGAGACGGCCCCTTCGTCGTCCTACTCAGCACACACTCTCGCTCCCTGTAAGGGGCAGGCTTCTACTTGTTCCCTTACAAATACGTGCTCGCAGTTCTCGGCCTCCTAAGATAAGACCACCTATTCGAGCCCGGGTTGAACCCCAAGTCACCCGGGATGCTATTTCAAAGGGCCTAGACATGTTGCCTTCTCAGGCCTACTTGCTCCCAACTCAGACAACATCGAGAGCCAGTCCCCTATTCTCCCGCCCTTTCTCCTCTCGGTAGGAACCTCAAGACCTGATACTAGAAGGTTTTCCCCAAGAGTACCATCTTGAACCAGCCCCGTCATCATGGTCGTGGCTCTAGAGCTCATAAGCGGGTTCGGGGCATAAACATGATGGGAGATCAATTCCTTCATCCTCCTTGGTCTAAGATCTCTTGGCCCACACCCGTTGCTTCAGCTGATGGAAACAACTCTTTCTTGTGCAAGAAGGGCCGACCAGCAGTAGTTTTGATCGCAGTTCTGGCATGAGGTCCATCAAAACCTCAAAGCTAAACACGATATGTGTCTGCAAATTCTGGCTAGAGAAGAAACCAAGACGGTCGGGGCAGCTTTGACGACCCTCTTCACTTGAACCCCTTCTACCCTCTTTAGATGACAAAGCCTAAAGAAGAAGTTTGCGAGTCCTGCACCATGATAAGCATCATAGAAGATGACACGACCACCCAGCAACCACGGTCCCAAGATCGTCATTCGGTCCGCATACAAGACTCGAGTCCAGTCGGGGCATGCTCAGCCCTTGCTGACTGATCTGCCACACGTGACCTATCAATCTCAGAAGCCCTCAAACGTACCTAAGGCTGACCTTCCTAGAGAAACAGTGAACGTAGTGTTTGTGAGCGAACCTGGCAACTCTCAGGAAGAGCGCATGAATAAGTTCGAAGACATGGTTCGCGCAATGATGGAGAAGATTGACCGCATGGAAACCATGCAACACTCGACTAACCATGATGTCTACTCCCATCACTCGAACAATACACGTTCAAGGCAGCCTCCCCCTCCTGCCTCTCACTACAATTCTGTCCCGCATTCTATCTCACAGGCAGACATTGATGCTATTGTGACCCAAAGCTTAAAGAGCAAATAGATCCTGGGTATGCAGGGAGCAGCTCTTTTCCAAAATCCGTACCCCTCCTACATTGATCAGGTGTCGTCTCCCTCAGACTACAAGAAAGGGAAGTTTCCCTTGTTCGATGGTACAACCTCCCCACATCAGCATATCGCCCATTTCCAAGCAGCATGTCGAGAGACAATAGCTGACGGGAGACTCTTTCTCCTTCAGTTTGTTGAAACCCTTGATGGCTCAGCTTTTCAGTGGTATGCTCGGCTTCCCTCAAAATCAGTACATACTTGGGAGAAAATGGAGAAATTGTTCCACCGGCGTTTCTATGAGGTCGAAAGAGAGGTGTAAACCATTGAGCTTCTCACTGCTTGCCATCCTAATCCTATATCTGAGAAGGACGCAGTTCAAAACTGTGTGCGGAACATGCGGCGTGAGATTGCTCTACATGTTGAGGCTTACAATCCAACCTCCATGTCAGAGCTGATCTCTAAGTCAGTCCACATAGAAAGCCTGTCACACCACCACGGCGGGTCAAGACGATAGTCTGCAAGCTCAGGAAACAACCAGGGCAATGGTAGCTCTCGGACTAATATCTAGGGCAACCAACAGCAAGGAGTGATCAGTGCGGCCGTCACCGTAAGTGATCCAAATAAGGCTCCCTCCCAAACTTTGGACCTCTCCAAAGGGGTAAACAAAGCGACATCGCCTCAGGCACGCAAACAACAACAATCATACAACCGGGTACCCCCACCTGCGAACCTTAATCAAGATGATTATTGGACCAGGCACAAGAATAAAGTTTACCCCTTTGAAAAGGAATGGGTTTCTGCGCTACTCCGATTATTACTAAAACAGGACATGATCGAGCTGCCAGAGGCCAAGTTCTTTGATCAAGCCAGAATCGAGACCCATGTGAATCACTGTGCTTATCATTGGAGGATAAGCCACCCTGCAGAGGATTTCTACACATTAAAAGACATTATCAAAGCCCTGATCCAGAAGGGTTAGATAAAGCTTGAAGAGCTAAAGAAGGCATTCGAGGCAGTAGAAACCTCCCACGCAGTGACAGTCCAAGAGGAAGATGAATCACTTGATCTCCTTCTTGCCTTGTTCGTCATGATGATTCATGAAGGCCTCATTATACCAAAACCGACAAGGTAGCCCCGATGCCTTGCCCAGGGAACTGAGAACCATTGGTGCCCATACCATCATATATGGGGCCACGACTTGAGCGAATGCTCAAGTTTCCATGATATAATCGTGAAGAAAATATAGGGATGCCAAGAGCCTTGTGACATTCCATAAAGAGATCCCTGAGTCACTGCTCCACTGGTACGAGAGGGCCTCCTGACACAAAACCCGTCGCTGGGTTTATGAACAGTCCTCGCTTGACGAACTGCTTCTCGCCTTAAGGACTTGAGTCTGCTCCGCCCGTGGTGGACTATTCATGGCTGGGAAGTTGAGGGTTCATCAAGATTTGAATCATCATTACCGATGAATCAAGCACTTACAGTGAAAACCGGAAAGAGACAGGCATCAAGTGCTGCTCACCGGAGAAACAAGACTGCTCAACGACCATTGGAGCAGGAATTTCTTAAGCCTCTTCCCCCATTGCCAACTTTACTGGACTTCATCCCTGACACGATCATCCTTCCTTCCTCATCTCGTCAAGAGGTTTTCCTTGAGCTGTCGTCTCCTCAGAGTACGCCTAATGAGGGTGACGATGTTAAAAGCACTACCCAACGGTCCAAGCAGGAGAAAGACCTAAAAGATTCCTTGCACATGTCTAACTCTGGTGATGATGCAAAAAGCTGCCTAGATCGGTCCGATGAAGGGAACGACCTTAAAAGTTACTCACCTACTGACCCTTCTCCTTCTTTTTCTTCTTCTTCTGATCCTTCCTCTTATATGTCTCTTGTAGGTACAAACTTGAAATGTCCATACTTTCAGGCTCTTGATAGAGAACTTGAAGGAACCAATATAAGCAGGACGCATCGGAGGCGGTTGAAAACGACACTAACTCAGGCAGCTAGATTCTTGACAGTTGCCGACGCCGTGGCAGCTCTAGCCAAGGCAGAGCCATCTTCGTCAAAGAAGCACAAGAAGTCCAAGCCAAAGAACTCTGATTTTGAGCAGAAGCTGAGAGAATCAAGAGGGCATAGCTTCTATTCTCAAGAGGCTTGCCATATGGTACAGGTCTATGAAGTATCAGTTAGCACGGGGCAAACATTATAGACACCTATGCAAAGACCAAGTGATTCATATGATAGTGCCTTCGGCCCCACAATCGCTGAATCTCACATCCTCCCTGTAACTTTTAAGTCAAACTCCTGCAGCCTGATGTACCGTCTATGTTTGAGGTTGACCCTTCTGTTCCTCAGTTCGGGAAAGGTGCATAAATCATAACCTACACTGGAGCTCTATTAGAATCGGAGATGTCAGGATCATGTATCTCCGCACTGGAGGTTAATGAGAAGAGCTCTATTGGGGTTTATTGTTAGACATCGAGGATTGGAAGTTGAGCCGGTCAAGATCAAGGCAATCTAGGAAATGCCACCACCAACTACATTGCGAGAGCTACGATCTCTTCAAGGATAACTAGCTTATATCTGCAGGTTTATCTAAAACCTCTCAGGTTGCTGTAAGCCTTTTACACACTTGTTAAAGAAGGATACTCCATTCATCTGGGATGAAGCATGTCAGGTAGCCCTTGATGACATCAAGCATTATTTACTCAACCCTCCAGTGCTCCTTACACCGGTGTTGGGAAAACCCCTCATCTTGTACGTGACTGCTCTTGACGAGTCACTCAAAGCATTGTTGGTGCCGAAGAAAGACGAAGGGAAAGAAATCGCATTACACTATCTCAACTGCAGGATGCAAGGGGCCCAGAAGAATTATCCCCCTATAGAGAAAATGTTCTTAGCCCTAATCTTCATGGTACAAAAACTCCACCACTACTTGCTCGGTCATGAAGTAAAACTTATATCAAAAGCAGATAAGTGGGCATTAGTGCTGATGGAATTTGACATCACATATGTCCCACAAAAGGTCATCAAAGGCTAAGCTCTAGCTAATTTCATCGCAGCACACCCCTTACCGACCGAATCCCCTTTATCAAGTGACATTTCTGACGAAGAAGTATTCTGTGCAGAACTTGCTTATGCATGGGAGATGTACTTCGACGGAGGCTTCCAATCTGATCAAGGAGGTGCCGAAGTGGTATTCCTAACTCCACAAGGAGGAGTATTGCCTCTTTCTTTTCTCTCATTGAAGCGGGTTCCCATAATGAGGTAGAATATCAGGCCCTTATAATTGGATTAGAGATAGCCGTCGATCTAGACTTGGAGCAGCTCAAGATCTGTGGCGACTCTGAGTTGGTCATTCACCAACTTAAAGGGATCTATGACATGAGAAAAGACACTTTCAAGCCTTATCATGATACTGCAGAATTGTATATGGCTCAGTTTGAGGATATATACTTGAGTCACATCCCCAGGAGGCTAAACTCGTAGGCGGATGCACTTGCAAAACTTGGGGCTACAATTTAATTATCGTCACCAGGGCCCATGCTTGTTTGGGTGGAAGAGTGGAGACATGTTGAACTGAGAACCGAGATAGATGTGGATGACGAGAGAAATCTCTTCCCCGAGTGCCCTCCTAATCCATTCGGAGAACTTCTATCAGCCAAAGAAGTTATTAAGATTGAACACAAAATGGCACGGAGTCAAGGGCCTTAGCAAGATTCACAGAGGTTTCCTACCAGAGTTCCAGAGCTCCTCCGGTCTCTGCTGCTGAAGGAGAGGTTGCAGAGAGTTCAGAGGGCTTTGTAGGTCCACTGGTTATTGGAGGAAAAGGAGGGGCTGCATTGAGCTCACCAAAAACTTAGTGGAATTCCGGTGAGTTGCGGTAAACTGCTTAAGTGGGAAAACATGGAGAAGGGAAGACCGCGGGGTCACAGGGAAGCTCTTGGGGATTTTCGATGGTCTTTCGACCCTTCTGGTAACGAGTGGAAGGCAAAGCAGGGTTTTTTCGGTGGCGGTGAAGTACTTTTGTCGGGGAAAGGCAACGTCGGTAGGGGAAAGAACATGGTCAGAATTTTGTACTTCTTCCAGCACCTTTTTTGCCTCTCACTCTTCCACACATCTAATAAGAATACCGTCAAATGACCATCTGAAGAGAGCATCTCCTACAAGGAGGGTATAATTGGTAGACATTCGATGCACACCATTGCGCTCGGCACAATCTTCCAGGAGTCTACCATGTTTTAGAAAATTAGTGATGGGCTTTCTCCAATCTTCTAAAACATGGTAGACGCCCGGAAGGTTGTGCCGAGCGCAATGGTGTGCATCGAATGTCTACCAATTATACCAGATTTTGACCAAAATTTCAAAGTTGCAAAATCATCGTTCAGGCATAGAATCAAGCTGGATTTGTTGCGCCACGATCGTAATGACTTGCTCAGTGTAATTCAGCGATGGAACCATCGAAAAACATCAAGGAATGAGTGCACTATTGATCCAAAGTTTCAAGATCTATTCAAATTTCAAGTCACATGATCGTGCACTAAAACACAATCCATGGCTCGAAGTTGGTATCAAATCGATCGCCATGTCGAGCCCTACAAGAAAACAATCATCTTATGATCAACTGGACATCATAACGACCCCGGATCATCCATGCAAGATCACGCAAGTTTTAGGGCAACACAGGGACTGTTCTAAAATTCCATGAATTGTTAGGAAGGGGCAAATTTGTCATTTTGCACCCTATTTTCTAATTTCTTTCAATTCAATTTAATCTTAATTTCTAGCAATTAAGGTTACTTTGATCATCCACCTATATTTGAAGCAAATTCTATATATAGGTACCATCATTATACGCACCAGAGGACTCAACCTTTCATAAAAGAAGGGTTTTTTACTTAATACAAGTTTCTCTTTCTTCTCATTGTTGGGTCACGTTTGAGAGAGAGATGGAGGTGAGAGAAAATTTTGACCGGTATCTCTAGGTTCGAGGTAAACGTTATCTCTCTTCTTTTCTTTTTCTCCTTCTCTCCCTCTTCTCTCCTCTCTTCGCCCTCTTTTCCGTCGGAGTTCCTCGAAGGGTCATGCACTGCAGTGGCAGTGCCATGCATGCCTCCCTTGAGATCACACAGGTTGCGCATGGCGATGGTAGCACCATGCGTGAGTCTCCTACTCCTTCTTTTCTTCTATCTCTTTTGTCTAGTGAGGCATGTGGACAGCGCTGCCCATCGCCGTCCATAGACAAAGCTTTGACATCTCAGTGAAGAATCCAGATGGCGATTGCCGTCTGCAAGGGATCCTTCCATGTTGCATGTTTATAGTAGACAGAAATACCCATCGCCGCCCGCTAGAGGCCTCAGCAATAGTTTTCGCCGGCCTTCCTACGCCCCATGCCTATCGTCGTGTGCCTCGTGAGGATTACCGTCGCGCGCTTCACAATTGACCATCACTGTGTGCTCCATTAGAGACATGCGCGTGTTGTCTTCTTATGTTGCCAACAGTGACGCCTAGTGCCATCAGTAGTTTATTTCTCACTCTCTAGCCATGAGCAGTATTGTTGAGCGCCGCCAAAGGGCCACGACACTGCTACTCCACGGTCGTGAGTGGCAACACCAGTGCCATTGGGACCCCATCTCTCTGCCGTCTCGTGTCTTCTTCTCACTCTCTTTTCTCTTCTCACTTGATTGAGGGTAGACTTAGCCCAGCACTGCCACATTAGTCTCGGTTTCGAGTAGTATTGCCCCTGTGCTGGTCTTAAAGACTATGCCCATGTTGCTACCACTCCGAGTTGATGACTTCTCGGCTGCCATCCTAGTCGCGTCACTTCGCCAAGTTTTCTACCCTTTTCTATCTTTATTTTAATCTTATGCTTCATTGACCTCTCGTAGGAACGTACAGTGCCCTAAGACAAGGGTGGGTCTCTTTGACCTACTTGTCTCACAAATTAACCATAGAAGTGTTGTGCAGAAAACAAGAGGACAAGAGAGGTGATTTCGAACCAGCTAAATCAGTTGTGGGCTTTCTTCGTGATCTAAGAGGGCACCCACACTAGCCAGCCCGAGTAAGTCCCGAACCCACCTTCGATTCCTCTCTCATCGGTTGGTATACCTGCCCTTGTTCTCGAGCAAGGTTCTGAGAGAGCAATCTCAAATCTCAAATTCGTCAGAAATTTGAAATACGTGCCGTCAGATCATCTAAATTCGGAAGGCGAGATCGAGGCACCTAACTAGCTTGACGACTCTATTGGGGACTTACTACCCCTTAGTCAGTTCACTCTTGTTTGACCAGTATCCTCTTTTACTTTCTACATTTATCTCTATGGCATCTGGTATCAACCCATTCATCAGAGTCAGGGATAACCTTATCCCAGCACTCGTGGCTGTTCCGGGGAAGTGGGCCACTCAAGCCTCCTTCCCCACACTCCTTCCGAGTTAGGACTCATGGTCTGGCTCCTAGGTTCTCACCTGGATCAGTGCGAGAGGGGACTTAAAGGTCCCTGCCTCCCCGCTTTCACACCCTGGTGGACTCTCCACCAAGGCCCCTTGCATGGGTAGCACATCTGCTGCCACGCACCCTGCTATTGGAAAATCTACTGCCAGTCATAATGCTGAGGTATGCCAAAAGGCTACCCTATCTATTCCCATGAAAGGCAAGCAAGTTGTCGTCGCTCCTGAGGTTCACTGCGAGGCAACCCCCCATATCCTTTCACCTCTCCAAACCTCTAGACCTAGAGGCTCGGCACACCAAGGCGGAGACCCTATGACCTCCACTCCTCGCACACAGCCAAGGGCTCATGGTCCATCCACTAGAGCCACACCTAGGGGGGCAACCCTCGCGTTGTCTTGGGCTCGCTTCCAGGGCTAGGCCTTCTCGGGCTGAACCTACATGTGCTATGCATTTGCTTTCCACAGCTCGGGGCAGCGCTGGCTTTATGCCACCTCGAGCACATCCGTATTCCCTCCCAACACACATAGCTTCACCCTGTGAAAGATGGGCTTCGACCACGTCCCTCGCAGACACAAGCTCGTGGGTCTCGACCTCTTCAGATCGAACTCATTGACTGAGCCCGAGTCAACCCCCAAGTCACCCGGGCGGCTAACCTCAAAGGTGCACACACACAATCTTTGCAGGTCCCTCTTGGATCCAGAATCTAAAGGAGTCATGAACCAGCTCCTTCCACTGCCACTCTTTCCACTGCTGCTCTTCCGACGACAGACAAGCATCTCGAGCACTAGTACTCAAAGGTCTTCCCTAAGAGTACCATCTTGAGCCAGCCTCAGGTCAGCCGTATACTCGGGTCCCATGAAGGAATTCGGAGCAATGGCTTGATGTCTGACAGAGGCCTCCAGCCTTCAAAGCAGAAACCTATCTTGCTTGCTATCTTGGGGCCCCATTCTCTGCTCTAATTGATAACCACGACCCTTGCATGTTCAAAGAAGACGGGGTAGTCCACGTCTCAGACTCGGTTCTAGAATGAGGTCCACATCTCCTCAAGATTAAGAAGAAAAGAGGCCTATAGATCCTGACTAGGGAAGCCTCTAAGGCAGTTGAGGTCACTCTTGGTGATCTCCTACCTCGTAATCCCTTTTTCCCTTTCCAAACTCCAGAACCTGAGCAGGTCTAAGAATATTGCTTGGTCATCACCGCCCAGAAGCCGAGGTCTCAAGACCGTAGGCTGAACCCCTCCAGGATGACTTGCCACGTACAACTCGCCAATGTCGGCAGTCCACTATGCCATCAGGCTCTAACCCTTTAGAAGAGACGGTCAATGTCATGATGATCAATTACCGGACGACGCTTAGGAGGAGCGGATGAACAAGTTCAAGGAAATGATGGAAGCCATCCTTGGAAAAATGGTCCGCCTAGAGGCCTCTAGGTCCCCTTCTTCGACCAATTCCTGGACTGGTGAGGACACAATTCCCAAGCAAACTCCTCCACTAGCCTTGTAAGACAGTTCTACCTCCCTCGGGGTCTCCCAAACCAACTTAGTTCCTATGGTGGCCCATAGCCTCAAGAACAAGGTCCTGGGCATGTAGGAGACACCACTCTATCAAAAGCCGTACCCTTCATACATCGATCAGGTGCTGTTTCCTCCAAACTATCAAAAGGGGAAGCTCCCCCTGTTTAATGGTTCTACATTTTCACATGGGCATACTGCCCACATCTAGGCGGCCTGTTGAGAGATGACAACTGACAGACAACTACTCCTCCACCAGTTCGTTGAGACTCTCGAAGGGCCATCCTTTTAGTGGTATGCTCGGTTGCCTCCAAACTCGGTACAAACGTGGCATGAAATGGAGCAGTTGTTCTACCAACGCTTCTACGAGTTTTAAAAGAACATGGAAACCATCGATCTCCTTACTTTGATGCAAGACCCTGGTGAGCAGGTTGACAAGTTCATCATCGATGAAGAGAGTTGGCATCCTTTCATGCCACTCCCTTGTATGAGAAGGAAGCAATCCAGACCTGCATACAGAACATGCTTCCTGAGATCCCTCTGCATGTCGAGGCATCCAATCCACCCTCCATGTCAGATCTCATCTCTAAGGCAGTTCGTATTGAGGGATTGTTCAAACACCATGGAAGCCCTCGTCAGTAGCCTGCCGACTCAAACTATCGCTCCAACAGTCGGGGCAATCAAAAGGCAGTAATCAGCGCAACTGACATCAAGGGCGTGGCTCCTCAAACCCTGGACCTTTCTAAGGCATAGACGCCTCATGCTGGGGTAAACAATAGTCTTACAGTAGTGTCCCGCCTCTTAAAAATACTAAGCGAAATGACTACTAGATCCAGCACCAGAATAAAGTATACCCCTTCGATAGGGAGTAGACTCTTGCGCTGCTTTGATTGCTGCTGGAATAGAACATGATCCAGCTACCGGAGGCTGATACTGTAAAGTCGGCTGGGTAGGAGGCAAATGAGAGGTACTGCGCCTATCACAGGAGGGATGCCACCCCACTCGACTGCTATAAGCTCAACGACACTATCGAAGCCCTTATCAACAAGGGTAAGATAAAGCTCGAAGAGTTGAAGAAGGCATTCAGGGCAACATAGGCGTCTCACATAGTAACGATCCAAGTGGATCATAGGGCACCCACTATCCTTCGTGCATTTTTCTCCATAATGCTCGAAGAAGGACTCGTCACTCTTAAACCGACAAAGCAGCCTAAGTTCCTACCCCCAGGGACCGAGAACCTTTGGTGCACATACCATCAGATACGAGGTCATGATGTCAGGGAGTGCACTAGTTTCCATATGCTCTAAGCAGAGAATATGCAGCAGTGTCAGGAAGTTCAAGGTAGCCCGGGAGGACACCCTCAAGTCCCTTTGGCGCATGTGCAAGAAAGCCTCCCGACTCAAGCCCAGCAAAATATTGAGCAAGACCATTTGTAGGCCCTTTTCGAGGTAATGGTCCAACAAGGCCTCATCATTTCCAAGCCCGCCAAGCAGCCGAGGCGTCTTTCCCAGTGCACGGAAAGCTCTGGTGCCCATACCACGAAGTATGGGGTCACGAAGTCAACGAGTGCTCTGGGTTCAAAGCTATAGTCGTAGAGAAAGTCCAACAGGGCCACATCGTTTGTGCAGTTCTCTCAGAACACATCCAGGCTGTCGCGCCCGTTCAAAAGGAAGTCACACTACAAGCTCCTCATGAGCATACACTGGACCCTTCAGAGCCCTCGACCTCTCAGCCTTGAGAAGTCTATCATGGGCGGAATAGGCTCAAATCCCTGAAACGTGAGGTAGTCTACCAAGCTAAGACTACTCACTAGCCAAAAGGGCTGTCCAAACACCCCCTCAGGGATCTAGAAGGAGACGGCGGCACCTAGGTCGGCCCGCAGAAGGAATCATCCTCCTCAACCACCAGTTGAGGAAGAATTTCTCAGGCCCCTTCCCCCACTGCCAACCTTGCAGTACTTCATCTCAGGCGTAGCTCACCTCTTTCTTTCATCCAATCAGGCAGACATCTCTGAGTCATGAACAGCTCGGGATTCCTCCAATATGGGTGAAGAAGTTAAAAGCACCCATGACGGTCAAAGCTGGGGCAAGACCTAAAATATCCCCTACAAACGTTCAAGTTCAAAGACGATGTAAAAAGATGCCCGGAACATTCTAATTCTTCTTTTCCTCCTTCCTCTTCTATTTCCTCTGTAGGTGTAACTCGACAGTGCCCGAACTTCGACACTCTAAACAGAGAGTTCGGAGACACCAGCCTCACCATGCCATAGCAAGAGCACTTCAGAGAGATGCTGGCCCAGGTGGCACGATGCCCTGTCAACCAGAGCATAGACTGAGTCACCCTCACACTCCTATTCCCAAGAGGCCTGCCACATGATCAATGTGCATGAAGCACCCAGCCCGGGGCAAGCACTAGGTAATCCCAGTCATGAGATCATGGACTTCCCGTTCGAAACTAACCCTTCTATCGCCTGGATCAGCTAGAGACCGGTCCTCTCTCACACCGAGCCCCTCTTAGAAGCCGAGATGTCGGGATCATGGGTTTCCACATGCGAGGTCAATGAGAATCCTTGTGAGTCCCTTGACGAGGAGCTCCAGGAAGCTCCAAAAGAGTGGGAAGAAGGCTGCCAGGCCACTGTTGATGAGCTTGAAGAGAAAGAAAGTTACATTTCCCTCCTTTGCGCAAATCGGGATGTCTGTTCCTGGAATTATCAAGAGATGCCCGGTCTAGACCCTCAGATTGCTGTCCATAGCCTCGGTATTGATCCAACCATCAAACTCATGAAGTAGAAATCTAGAAGGTTTAGACCAGACTTCGAGATGCAGATCGATGCTGAGGTGAACAAGCTCAGGTAAGCTGAATTCATACGTGAGGTCAAATACCCAAGATGGCTGACGAATGTCGTCCCAATCAAAAAGAAGAATGGCCAAATCCGGGTATGTATCAACTTTCGTGACTTGAACACCGCTTGCCCCAAAGATGACCCTGCCATTCACCGAGATGCTGGTCGACTCCACGGCTCATTGCCAGATCTTCTCCTCTATGGACGGATATTCTGGTTACAATCAAATCAGGATGGCACGAGAAGATGAGGAGGCCACTGCGTTCTTGACCCCAAGAGGTGTCTTTTTCTACACTGTGCTACCTTTCAGGTTGAAGAATGCCAGTGCCACATACAAGAGAGCCATGATGTCTAGCTTTAAGGACATGATTCACAAGGAGGTCAAGTGCTATGTAGATGACTTGGTGGTAAAGTCTGAAACAAAACCCTCTCACATACAAGACCTTAAAAAGGTGTTTGTGTGGTTGCGGCATCACCCTTAAGATGAACCCCTTGAAATGTGCCTTTGGCATACGTTCAGGAAAATTCTTAGGGTTCATCGTGAGGTACCGTGGGCTGGAGATCAAGATAGTCAAAATCAAAGCAATTCAAGACATGCCGCCCTCCTACAATCCTCCATGAACTGTGGTCTCTCCAAGGACAGCTCGCCTACATTCCGAGGTTCATCGCAAAACTTTTAGGACGATGCAGACCCTTGTCACACCTCTTGAAGAAGGACACTCCTTTCATAAGGGATGAGGCGTGCCAAGCTGCACTCGATGACATCAAGCAGTACTTGTTGAATCCACTTGTACTCTCTACGGCAGTGTTAGGAAGGCCTCTCATCCTATACGTGACCGCCCTGGATGAGTTACTTGGGGCACTCCTGGAACAGAACAATGATGGAGGGAAAGAGACAACACTCTATTATCTTAGCTGCAGAATGCACTGAGCCGAGAAGAATTACCCTCCCATCAAAAAGATATGCCTAGCCTTGATATTTGCGGTAAGAAGCTCCACTATTACTTGCTCGGTCACGAGGTAAAGTTAATCTCTAAGGCAGACCCGGTCAAGTCCCTTATGACTTGGCCATGCTTGTTAGGATGTTTAGCCAAGTGGGCATTCTTACTGATGGAGTTCGACATCACGTCTGTGCTGCAGAAGGCAGTTAAAGGTCAAGCCCTAGCAGATTTCCTCGCCGCTCACCCAGTCCCTTCAGAATCTCCCCTGTCGAGCGACCTCCCAGATGAAGAATTTTTTTGTATGGTGCTAACTCAACCGTGGGAAATGTACTTTAACGGAGCATTCTAGTCTGATAGAGGGGGTGCCGGCGTTGTGTTCTTAACTCCCAATGGCGGAATGATCCCTCTATCCTTCTCACTTGTAGAGGCATTTTCTAACAAAGCTAAGCATCAAGCCCTCATAATCAGACTGGAAATCGCTTAAGAGCTAGACCTCGAACACCTGAACATCTTCAGTGACTCTGGACTGGTCATGCAGCAACTTAAAGGGATTTATGATGTAAGGAAGGATACTCTCAAGCCTTACGATGACACGGTTGAAACTTACATGGCCCAGTTCGATGACTTCTCCCTGAGTCATATCCCTAGAAGGCTAAACTCATAGGCTAATGCACTCTCAAAGCTCGGTGCCACCATTCAATTGTCTTCCTAAGGGCCCATCCCAGTCTGGGTGACCAAATGGAGACACGTCAACTTGCGAACCAAAATTTATGTAGATGATGAGAGGGATGTCTTCCCTGAATGCCTGCCTTACCCATTCGGGGTACTCCTCGCAGCCAAGGATGTTATTAAGGCAGAACAGGAAAAATCCCAAGATAAAGGATCAAAGGTCAGGGAGTAAGAACCCGAATTCTTTGACCCTATGTGTGTAGAGATTGAACAAGTAGAAGACTAAATGGAGTCTATCGTGGATTTCATAAAGCATGGAAGGCTACCTTAGGATTAGGCGGAACATAATGGAATACGACAGATGTCCACCAAGTACACCCTTCTCGACGGGGATGTTCTCTTTCGTTGGTCATTTGATAGAATTCTCCTCTGATGCGTCAATGCACAAGAAGCAAGTGAAGTGCTCGAGGAAGTGCACTCCGGCATCTGCGGGTTGCATTAGTCTGGACCTAAGCTCTACAAGAGTATACGCAGACTCGGCTATTATTGACCTTTCATGGTTGCTGACGCCTAAAACTATGCCAAAAGATGCCAGGTGTGCCAGATCCACTCAAGCCTCATTCATCAACCCCAGGAGCCTCTCCACCCTACAGTGACGTCATGACCCTTTTCCTAATGAGGTATGGACATTGTAGGACCCATCGATCTCCCTTCTGCCTTGGGTCATGCCTTCATCCTGGCAGAGACAAACTACTTTTCTAAGTGGGCTGAAGTGATCCCTCTCAAGCAAGTTCAAGGGACCGTGGTAGCCAACTTCGTGCATCATCACATCAACTACCGATTCAGAGTTCCGAACCGGATAATCTTTGATAATGGCCTCCAGTTCAGAAGCCATCATGTTGATCGCCTAGCCAACCAGTTCGGCTTCGAGTGGAAGTACTCGACTATGTACTACCCTCGAGACAACGGTTTGGTTGAGGCGTTTAACAAAACTTTGTGCGGGGTGCTCCGAAAGTTAGTTTCAAAGTCAAAGGAGAATTGGCACAAGAAGCTGCCTGAAGCTCTGTGGGCTTATCTCACCACCACTAGGAATGCTACAAACTCTACTCCTTATTCCTTGGTCTATGTAGGTGAGGTGGTCCTAGCCCTCGAGGTTCAAATACCCTCATTCCATGTCATTATACATCAGGGACTAATTAAAGATGAGAGGGTCAAGCTACGTTATCAAGAATTGGATGCCCTTGATGAAAAGAGGCTAGAAGCCCAGCAGAACCTCGAGCTTAATCAAGGAAGAATGAAGAGAGCCTTTGATAAGTCTATCAAGGTTCGTTCATTCGCGAGGGGGGGATCTAGTCTTAGCAGTCAAGAGATCGATCGTCATGCATGGGCGTCCCAAGTGGGAAGGTCCATTCATAGTAAAAAAGGTCACACCAAATGGGGCCAATGAACTGGCAAGCTTGAATGGAGGAGAGGCAATGCCCCCTATCAATAGATGATACCTACAAAAGTGCTATCCCTGATGTATCCTCAAAATGCGGTGTACGCGATATGGTAAAGAAAGAAACAGAAAAGAAGAACACTAAGCCAGTTCAAACGAAATTCATTTCTTTCATTGCATTAAAAAGAGTTACAGATTAAAATCAAAAGTCCATTATTAGAGAAATTACAAAGCTCTTGCAATTGACGATAAGAGGATGGTTATAGGCCACAACATGGACTTCAAGGTTGTGCTGGAGGATTTGGCTTCCAACAGACCACTGCGGCACAACCTTCTTGTTTGCCATCACTCTTAACCCCCACAAGACATCGTCATCCATGATCATCACCGCGCGTGACTCAACACCATGCGCAGTCATCGCCATGCGCAACACAATGCCACGTTCTACCATCACCACGGGAAGGCCAACACCGCGCAAGACCATCGTCGTGACCAGCATGCTCCTGAACGTGGCTATCACAGTACGTGACCTAGGGACGCGTGAAGGTAGTGCCGCATATGACTTAATGTCGCCCTTGCCCTTATTGTACCTCGGTTCCTACCGTCCCCAATTCCCAGAGGGCACCATTGTGCTTCCTCGGTTTTCCCCAGCTGCCTGCCCGAGGCGACCGTCCACCTTCTCACGACCTTTCATCTCCTCCACAGCCTCTTAGGTTTCGTCGAGAACACTCCTTCGATAGCCGAAAAAACCCCGTCTGACCTTCTTCTTTCCCCTATCGGCATTGCCTTTTCCCAACAAAAGTACTTTGCTGCCACTAAAAAACCCTGCTCCGCCTTCCACTCCGGAAATCCCCAAGAACTTTCATGTAACCCTGCGATCTTCCTTTCTCTTTGATTTCCCACTACAGTAGTTTACCAAAACTCACCGGAATTCCACTAAGTTTTCGGTGAGCTCAATGCAGCCCCTCCTTCTTCTCCTCCATTAACCATAGGACCTATAGAGCCCTCTGAACCCTCTATAACCTCCCCTTCAGCAGCAGAACAACCGGAGGAGCACTGAAACTTCAGCAGGAAACCTCTGCGAGTCCTGCTAAGGCCTCGAGAAACCTTGTTCCTTGCTTAGGAAGCCTCACCACTCCCCGAAAAGGTTTGCAACCATGGCATGAAGCTTTGTGACCTCCTGAAGCTCACCAAAAAAAGTTCCTAACCATCTGTCTCTACAAATTTTTGCCGGAAGGTTCTTGTTAGAAAACCTTCGCCAAAAGCTTTGGCCCTCTCTCTCTATAAAAAACCTTTTAATGTTTTACCCTTCGGTAAAATAGTAAAGAGGGGTTTTCCACCTTTTATACCCAGTGGTGCTGCGAACTACCCCCAGCAAGCACGAAATGACACTTCGATCCCCAGTTCGTGATGGTAATAGGATCAGGTCGGGGCGGGTCTAGCCCGAGACCTGAAGGTTTGTCACCCAGAGGCTATCACCGCATGCATTGTCGGGTGGCTATCGCCACGCGCGTCATCAAGACCTTCGCCGAGGGCTTCGTCAAGAGGCTATCATCGTGTGCCTCATCAAGCAGGTTATCGCCGCTTGTTTTGCCAAGGGCTACTGTTGCATGCTTCACCAAGGGGCATAATGCCGCATGCGCCATCCAACACTTAGTGCCACACTCATGCCATGGCACTCCCATTTGGACCATCGCCCTGTACTCTCAGGAAGTTCATTCCTTGCAGTACAATGTCACTCCTTCGGGAGTCTAGCCTCTGGTGATGGCTTTGTTCCCCATGGAGTCACATTCCCTCACCACACTACGGTCCAGATGCACGGCCCTAAATTGCATGGTCCATTTCCTCATCAGTGAATCTACATACGCACATACCCTTTAAGTGCGTATTCACACACGCCTTCCTTAGCCGGCCCATTCGTGTGCTTGCACCACCTTCATCATCATTACCATCTTTTCTTCTAGTGAGTCTTACCCATGCGCACCAAACGTCACAGACCATACTCGCCGTCAGCTAGCGGGTCACCATTCTTCACCCACCATCCATTCATCATCAATTCTTCACAAGGCAACTTCATGTCATCTTCCCAAGTGGGTCAAAGTCATCACCAAACTCACTCTATGGCCTCCACAAACTGCCATCCATCACCACTATGGTCTAACTGTATGACCCTAAACTATAATGCACGTGCTGACCGCATGACATTAAAAGGCTCCGCACAGGTCTCGAAGGAACGACTCTAAATATGCCTTCACATGAAATAATGGGCATGGTGTACACCTAGACAAGGGAATGCCATGAGTAAAAATGACAGACGGGCATGGTCATGAAACCATGAGTAAAATAGTTCTGTAGAAAACAAAATCTAGGCATAGTGAAAACCCTAAAAAGGGCATCGTGAGCAAAACTGGACGAAAAGGGTGACATGACCATGAGGTCATGAGTAAAAGAACCCAGAAATAACAGAGGTTGGTGAAAATCGTCTTCACGGCCCCACTTCCCCTGTTTAAGTGAAAACCCGCAAAAGGGCCCTTGAACCAATAAGACAGGCTGATGCACGACCACCGCCTCAGCCGACATTCAATTTCCAAACATTTACAATCATGGCTAATGAGGTCTGTCTAAAATCCTCAAAATCCAGCATCCAATCGCAACACTAATTGGCTCGCCAGGGAGTGAGAGCCACATAAGATCTCCCACATGTCAAGATGGATCATCATGGAGTGAGAGCCGCATAAGATCTCCCAACAATCACAACAACATAGCTCATCAGGGAGTGAGATCAGCATAAGATCTCCCAACAATCCTAACAACATGGCTCATCAGGGAGTGAGAGCAGCATAAGACCTCCCAACGACATGACTCATCTGGGAGTGAGAGCCGCATAAGACCTCCCAATGACATGACTCATCAAGTAGTGAGAGCCGCATAAGATCTCCTCAGTTCAACAATAATAGGAGTCCTTGAGGGTGAGGACAATGACTAAAATATCCCACCATAAATGCTAAGGACCATCACGAAGATAAAAAACTAACGAAGCCAAGGTCTAACTTGCCACAGGCTTTAGGGTATGCCTCGCCAAAACCCCCTAGCCTACATGAGACTAAACTTTCGGGATGAGTCAGAAGCCCCCGACTGGACTCCACTAGATGGGATTTACAGAGATACCTTGAGCATCTAAAGCAAACCTGGTGTAGCAACGAACAATGCTAACCAAAGGTTCATAGCATTTGACCTTCAGAAAAGGCTTGATAGTCCCTTTAGGGTAAGGACTTCGACAAGATCCCTCAAACTTCGCAAATGATTACACTTCTTGATTCTCTCAAAACACAACATTCAGTGGGGCATGTTGTTGGAAGGTATTTTTTATCAACATGAGGCCTCCGCTCAATAAAGCCTAGTAAATAGTGGAAATTCTGGCAGGCTTAGAATAGCCCTAGAAATGGCCAAGATCTTCATAAGGTCTCTCAAAAGTCTCCTGCCAAGTTTCGTCACATTCTGAAATATTTAAGGCAGTGCAGACTGAGAAACAGTTCTGATAGAATCGACCTCTAGCACCTTGAAATAGTCCCTATAGCTAGAGCTACATTTTTGATGTCTCAAATTGCTATGAGACCACCACCATTGGATTCGAAATGGTTGAAAACCCCCAGGGGTCAAATTTCAGCTCGAACGGACACTCCAAGAAGAAGTTATAGGCAAAGAGTGAAACAGGAGCGGTCACATGCTATTCCCGTGCGGCCACCCTGTAACTCCATGTCAGATGATACCTAAGCGTGAATAAAATTTAGAGATAAGTTTCTGATTCGTAAAGAAAGTGCAGGAAATTCAACAACGTTGTGCCTCGCTCGAGCGACAAGATCACGTCACTCACGAGCTCAATCGACGTGAAACCAATTCCATTATGTGCGTAAGGCCTCAAGCTATCACTGACCCAAAACTTTACATGATGAACAGTTGGATTTTGCACACAAAGCCATCAAAGTGATTGCAAATCCAGTCTCTAAAATTTCAGATTCCAAAAAAAATTCCAAAGTTGTAAAAACTTCATTTGGGCAAGGAATCGAGCTACGTTTGTTGCCCCGCGATTGTAATGACATGCTCAGTGTAATTCAGAGAAGAAACCATCGAAAAACATCATGGAATGAGTACACTATCGATCCGAAGTTTCAAGATCTATTCAAATTTCAAGTCACATGATCGCGTACTAAAATCACGATCCATTGCTCAAAGTTGGTGTCAAATCGATCGCCATGCCAAGCCCTACGAGAAAAAAATAATCTTACGATCAACCGGGCATCAAAACGACCCCGGATGATCCATGTAAGATCACGCAAGTTCTAGGGCAACACAGGGACTGTTATGGAATTCTACAAATTGTTAGGAAGGGAAAAATATGTCATTTTGCACCTTATATTTTCTAATTTATTTTAATTCAATTTAATCTTAATTTCCATCAATTAGGGTTAATTTTGATTATCCACCCATGTTCGAGGCAAATTCTATATGTACATACCATCATTGTGCGCACCAGAGGACTCAAGCTTTCACAAAAGAGAGAGTTTTTACTTAATACAAGTTTCTCTTTCTATTCATTGTTGGGTCACATTTGAGAGAGAGAGAGGGAGGTGGGAGAAACTTTTGACCGGTACCCTTAGGTTCGAGTCTCTTCTTTTCTTCTTCTCTTTCTCTCTTTCTTCTCTCCTCTCTTCTCCCTCTTTTCTATCTGCGTTCCTTGCAGGGGTCATGCATGGCAGTGGCAGTGCCGTGCATGCCTCCCTTGAGATCACATAGGTCATGCATGGTGATGGCAGCACCATGCGCGAGTCTCCTTCTCCTTCTTTTCTTCTATCTCTGTCATCCATAGAGGCCTATAGACGGTGTTACGCATCGTTGTCCACAGACGAAGCTTTGACGTCTTAGTGAAGAATCCAAACGGTGAAACCCATTACCGCCCGCAAGGGGTCCTTCCCTATTGCACGTCTATAGTAGATGGCGATACCCATCGCCGCCCGTTAGAGGTCTCGACAACGTCTATCATCGTTCGCGAGCTTCCTTCGTGTATTTGGTGCTTATGGCCATCCTTCTTACACCCCACGCCTTTTATCGTGCGCCTCGTGAGGATTACCATCCCACGTTTCACAAATGACCATCGTCGCGAGCTCCATCAGAAACTATTGCCGCCTGCGTAGGGGTGTGTTGTCTTCTTATGTTGCCAACGTCGATGCCTAGCACTGTATGCAATTTATTTCTCACTCTCTAGCCATGAGCAGTAGTGTCAAGCACCGCCCAAGGGCCACGACACTGCTACTCCACGGTCGTGAATGGCACTGCTTAGCGCCGTTGGGACCCCATCTCTCTGTTGTCTCGTGTCTTCTTTTCACTCTCTTTTCTCTTCTCACTTGACTGAGGGTAGACTTAGCCTAGCACCGTCACATCGGTCTCATTTTCGAGTTCTATTACCACCGTGCTGGTCCTAAAGACTATGCACGTCTTGCTATAACTCCGAGTCGATGACTTCCCGGCTGCCATCCTAGTTCGCCTCTTCGTCAAGTTTTCTTCCCTTTTATATCTTTATTTGAACCTTACGCTTCATCACCCTCTTGTATGAATGTACAATACCCTAAGACAAGGGTGGGTCTCTTTGACCCACTTGTCTCATAAATTAACCATAGAAGTGTTCTGTAGAAAATAAGAGGATTGCAAGTCAAGGGAGGTTGTTCCGAACCAGCTAAATCTGTTGGGGGGACTTTCTTCGTGATCTAAGAGGGCACTCACGTTAGCTAGCCCGAGTAAGTCCCACCTTCAATTCCTCTCTCATCAGTTAGTATACATGCCCTTGTTCTCAGGCAAGGTTATGAGAGAGTGATCTCAAATCCCGGGCTCTCCAAAAACCCAAGATACGTGCTGCCAGATCATCTAGAATTGGAAGGTGAGATTGAGGCACCTAACCAAAGTGGGCCGAAAGGCCCACCCTTGTCTTAGGGTAATGTACGTTCATATGAGAGAGTGATGTAGTGGAAGGTTCAAATAAAGATAGAAAAGAGAAGAGAACTTGATGAAGGGGCGAGACTAGCGTGACAACTAGAAAGTTACTGACTCGAAGTGGTAGAAAGTTATGGGCATGATAATCGGGACTTGTGCGATGACACTACTACACGAAACCGAGGCCAATAGGATTGTCCCAATCTGATGTGGCAGCAAGACGGGCATGATACTCAAGACCAGTATGACGACAATACTGCTCGACAGCCAGACTGCTATGGTAGTGCTAGGCTAAGTCTACCCTCAGTCAAGTGAGAAGAGAAAAGAAAGAAGAGAAGAAAAGGGAATTAAGAGAGAGAAAGCGAGATTGCAGAGGGATGAAGAGTCCAAACGGCAATGAGCCTTGCCGTTGACATCATGAAAGGACACTGCATCCCTTACGGGCTGCGATCGCTTTTGGTGAGGCTCACGATGATAGCTCCCTTTGAAGCACACGACACTAGACGTGGAACACGAGAGAAACTTGCAGACGTCAATGAGCATCGCCATCAGCAATGCGAAAAGGTAGCACGTCCCTTTCGGACGGTGATAGCTTCTGACAAGGCACACGACAATAACTTCTCATAACTCACAGGACGATTACCTCTCGTGGAGCACATGGAAATAGACGTGGGACACAAGAGAAGCCTGCTCACGGTGATAGGTGCAGAGAGGAGCAAAAGGGGCCTACGCGTGGCGATGGGCACCGAGTGAGTGAAAGAAGCTTGTGCATGGCGATAGGCGTAGAGAGGCGCGAAAGGAGCCTGCGTGCGGTGATGGGAATCGAGTGAGCGAAAGAAGTTTGCGCACGGTAATAAGCGCAGAGAGGTGCGAAAGGAGCCTGCGCATGGCGATGGGCACCGAGCATAGAAGAGAAGCTCATGGATGACGATAGGTATTACCGCGACCCTTCCAGGACGGCGATGGACATCGTTGCCTGCAATAGTCACGCGACAGGGTTAAGCCCCCGCGGGCGGCAATAAGCTTCGCTACCCACGTTCCTCGCTGAGACGTCAACTGCGGATGGCGATGAGTAGCGCCATCTGCAAATCTCGCCAAGAGATAGAGACGTGCAAGCAGAAGGGGAAAAGGAGCTCGGGCATGGTGCTGCCATAGCCATGCGCTACCTGTGAAACCACAAGAAGGAGAAAAATAAAAGAAAGAGGCATGCACGGCACTGCCACTGCCGTGCATGGCGTCTAAGGGAGGCTCAAGCGAAGAAGAAGAAGAAAGAAAAGAAGACAAAGAATGTTTACCTTGAGATTAAGGGTACTGGTCCAAAAGTTTCTCTCTCCTTACTATCTCTCTTCAAACATTTTGGTCAGAATCTGGAATTCCAGTGAGGAAATTTGCAGTCACTTTGTCGGCTTCGTGTACGGAATCCTACCATTCATCATGTGCGGCGTTCGGACCAGAGATAGCCCTAGACCTTACGCACATAATGGAATTAGTTTCATGTTGAATGGGCTCATGAGAGGTGTGATTTGGCTGCTTGAGAGAGGCACGATGCTGCTGATTTTCTTGCACTTTCTTCACTGATCAGCAAGCTCTCTCTAGCTTTTCTTTGCGCTTGAATGTCGTCGCGGGACGTGCCACATATCAAAACGCTCATCTTAACGAGATGAACACGCTCCATCAAAATTAAGCTTGATCCAATCTTGAATGAGGGATATACAAGCATCGAAAGTCACTAGCCGTGACTGCCCCCCTTTAATGGAGTTGAGTTCCAGGGTGGCTGCACGGGAATAGCGTGCGACTCCTCCTATTTTGCTCTTTTACTTATAACTTCTTCCCAGGATGTTTGTTCAAGCTGAAATTTGACCTCTTGGGGGTTTTCAATAATGACGGATCCAATGACAGTGATCCCACAGCAAATTGAGACACAAAAAATATAGCTCTAGTTATAGGGTCCAATTTGGGGTGCCAAAGGTTCTGTCGAAACTGTTTCTCAGTCTGCGCTGCCTTAGACATGTCAGAATGGGACGAAACTTAGCAGGAGGCTTTTGAGAGTCCATATGAAGATCTTGGGCCAATTTTGGGGCTATTATGATGCTTTCATAATTTCCAAAGTTTGTTAGGCTTTAATGACCGGGGACCCATGATGATGACAAATGTCTTCCAACAACACGCCCCACTGAATGTTTGGATTCGAGAGAAGCGAGAAGTGTAATCATTTGAGAAATTTCCTATGGCTAGCCATAGGACTATGTGGATGCTGAGGAGATTCATGCAATGCTGTAACTAGGATGCTCAGACGTTTGGACGCAATGTATGGGTGCACCCGTGGAGACTTTAGGGGGAGAAGAAACTTTTGAGGGATCCTATCGAAGTCCTCACCTTCAAGGGACTATTTGTGATTCTGACAGATTGAGGATTTTGTAGGGACCTCATTGGTCAGTATCAAGCCTATCTGGAGCCAAGTGCTATGAACCTTTGGTCGACATTGTTTGCTGCTACACCAGGTTTGCTTTTGATGATCAGGGTATCTCTATAGGTCCCGTCCAGTGGGGTCCAATTGGGGGCTTCTGACCTGTCCCGAAAGTCTGAGCCTATCAACTATAGGGAATTTTGATGAGGCGGCCTTGTGGGCCCCATCCTGCGGGGTTCAGTCCCATCCTGCGGGGTCCAGTCGGGGTTGTTTTAGCAGCCTATCCTGAAGATCTAGGCCTATCGGCTAAGGAAGGTTTTAGGCGAGGCAATCTCATGATGATACATTACCTTGAAGTCTCTAGCAGGTTAGGCCCTGGCTTCATCAGTTTCTTACCTTCGTGATGGTTTTTAAGCATTTTGGAGGGATCTGTCAGTTGTCGTCCTCACCCTCAAGGACTCTTGTTGTTTTTGGAGGTGAAGTGTAGGAGATATTATGAGGCTCTCACTCCCAGATGAGCCATTTTGTGTTGTGATTGGATTGGATGATGGCAATTGAGGATTTTGTGTAGACCTCACTAGTCAGAATTATGACTGTTTGGCATTTGTGTGTTAGTTGAGGCTGTAGTGCTGCGTCAACCTGTTTTGGTGGTCCAAGTGCCCTTTTGCGAGTTTTCACTTGAACAGGGGAAGTGCCTTCATGAAGACGGTTTTCATCTGATGTTACTATAAAAACAGTTAACGATAATAATTTAAATTATTATTAGCTTTAAATTAATTATAATAAATCCATATAATTTATTACTTTAATATATTAATAATATTTAATTCTAATTTTAATAATTCTATATAAATTTCATAATTATAATTAATGAAACTATACTTATTATTGTCACAATACATGAATTACTACATTAATATTAATAAAATTGTAATAAAAATTAATGCATATTTGAAATATTTATAATTAAATATATATAATTTTGATATTCATGAAAAAATCATAATTAATTTGTTATTACTTTATTAGTAATATGTTATTACTTTATTAGTAATATGTTATAACTATTAAAGACATCCTCGTGCTAAATTGGTTTATTAATTTTTTTTTAAATTGTAAAATTTAATAAATAACTATATTTAAAATCACCTTTTATTTTAAAGAATTTTTTTTGTAGAAGTATGGTCATAAACTTTGTATATTTTAAAATAAATATTAAAAAATAACATGTATTTGGCATTTTATTTTGTAAAAGATGCCCTTTTTATTACATACTTTATCCATTTGTGATTGGACCGATGCTTTGGATATAAATGCCATGTATAAGTGCTTTAATTATAAATATCATTTTATCTTCAATTTTCAAACTTTAGGGTTCAAGATTATCCTAAAAAAAAAAAATGTAGAGTTCAAGATCGATTTCAACTTGGAAGAGAGTTAATTAGAATATTTTCCTTTCAAATTAGAAACTTGGAAGGGAGTTAAAGGATTTTGATCTTTCTATTAATGTTAACTTTAACTTGGAACATTGGAGGAGACTAATGGTACGTACACTTGAATTCACCTTAAATATTAATAATAATAATTAAAACTTCCTTTATTTTTGGGCTCTTTTACCGATGCCCTTGCAGCCATGTCCACCCTTTTCATCTGTTTTTGCTCACGGTGCCCTTTGGGGTTTTCACCATGCTTGGGTTTTTATTTTCACAGAACTCTTTTACTCATGGTTTCATAACCATGTCCTTCCGTCATTTTTACTCATAGCATTCCCTTGTTCGGGTGTACACCATGACCATTTTTTTATTGTGAAAGCATGTTTAGGGTCATGCCTTCAAGACCCGTGTGAAGTATTTTAATGTCATGCGGCTAGGACGTGCACTGTAGTTTAGAGTCATACAGCTAGACCATAGTGGTGATGAATGATAGTCTGTGGAGGCCATGGGGTGAGTATGGCGATGGTTTTGACTCACTTTCGAGAGATGCCATGAGGCTACTTATGAAAGATTGAAGATGATGAACGGTGGGTGAAAAGTAGTGACCTACCAGCTGACGACGAGTATGGGTGGCAAGATGGCTCGTCGTTTTGTGAGCATGGGTGAGACTCACTGAGGAATGATGAAATAGTGGTAATGAAATGAATGGGTTTATTGGGGAAGCAATGAAGGTGGTGTGCACACACGAATGGGTCGGTTAGGGAAAACGTGCTTGAAAATGCACGTCAAGGGGGTGTACACGTATGTGTGGGGGCGTCTTTAAGGTCATGCCTCCTGGACCTGGGCAAAACAGTTTAATGATATACAGTTAGGACGTGTACTATGGTTTAAGGTCATATATCTTGGATCATAGTTATGCAGTTTAAAGTCATGCAACTAGGACCAGGCAGCTTAAGGTCTTGCAACTAGACCTCCACTACAGTTTAAGGTCATATAGTTTGGACCATGATGCTGAGCATTTTAATGTCATGCAGCTATGCCGTAGACTATGGTTTATGGTCATATAGTTTGGACCATGGCTACTCAGTTCAAAGTGTCATGCAGCTAGGACTAGGCAGTTTAAGGTCGTGCAACTAGACCTCCACTACAGTTTAAGGTCATATAGTTTGGACCATGGCTATGTAGTTTAAAGTCATGCAGCGCGGACCACAGCTGTGCAGTTTAAGGTCATGCGGCATGGACCACAGTTGTGCAGTTTAAGGTCATGCAGCACGGATCACGGATGTGTAGTTTAATGTCATGCAGCATGGACCACGACTGTGCAGTTTAAGGTCATGCAGCATGCACTACGGCTGTACAATTTGACTCAAGGGAGGAAAAGAATATGTTTAGAGAGCAAAGACTTTGGATATTAGAAGGAAGGAGAGAACCCCTTCTTTTTTTTGTAGCCTCGGGGTCCCTTTTGGGTGTTCAGCCCGGTAGCCTTTTTTCCAATGCTCAGGGTTCCTTTCGGATTTTAATCCAAGTGGATTTTTTTTTTTTTATCGCTCCGGGGTCCCTTTCGGGTGTTAAGCCTGGTAGCCTTTTTTCCAACTCATGGGGTTCCCTTCAGATTTTCAGCCCATCAGTTTTTTTTTTTTTAAGAGAGCAATGACAAAGGAAGAGGAGGAGGAGGAGGAAGAAGAGTCAAAGGTGCACCTTGTTTTTTTAGCAATTCGCCTTAAGATAATGTAAAATTCAATCATCTTTCCATGCTCCAAGTGGCAGGGAGGTTCTAACATCGGTCTTCCTCTGATTTCCCTTGACCCAGGTTGGCATCCAAAATCTCTTTGACAATGGTTGTTGAACTTTCGTTGAAATTTTCCTTTAAACTGCTCCGCTTGAACCTTGCTTTTGGGATTAAAAATCACTCTTAGTTTCTAAATGCCTTAGTCTTCTGTATGAATGTATAGGCTCATTAGGGTTTCCCGTTAATGGAGTACTTTATGTTGCACATTACGTGTTAATGCCTCTTGAAGTGTGAGACATGAATGCCTCATTTGGTTATTTGCAAGGGGGGTGAGTGATCACCCAACTCTTTTTTGGTAATATTTTTCGTTGTAAATTTTGAATTATTTTTCGGAGGTTAACTCCATGGTAGGCTCCCTTTTATTACTCGAGCTTAGGTGAGACTCTCGCACCAGAAGAGTAATTAAATTAATTAGGTGAGACTCAAGCTTACGGCATGTTGGGAGTCAACTAACAAACGTTCAATCTCATTAGTTGCCCCTATTATATCCTCTCCATGAGAGGAGTTTTCCCCTATTGAATATTTTGATTGGGTTGCGCCTACATGGCTTTCTGTTCTGGTGGGAACTTGTTCTTCACATGATGAATTCTCTTGATATGGGGGTGCTCCAGTTATTGAAGTTATGTTAATGAATTTTAGAAAGCCTGCCTCTTAAGGAGGTACCATAATCAGACTTTCAATATCCAATTCTTGATCCCAGATTGGTGGATCATTCAAGAAATCTTGTGAAGGTGGCTCAGATGCGCCCCTTAAAAATTCCATAGGTTCGAGGTCTATCAACGCTAGTGAAGATGCCAAATCTTTGGGAATAGTCGAATTTGGACTTTTGGCTTCTCCATCATGTATAACTAGGTTCACCTTGAGAGGTGACATAGTTAAATCTTCTAAGCTTTTCTCCTCATCCCATATAGGTGGGTTGGCCAAGAAGTCTAGTGAAGGTGGCTAGGTGGGCGCCTTAGAGTTTCTAAAGTTTCATCTTCTTTCGATATTTGAGGTGTTGGCCCCTTGTTTGAATGCGTAATGGGAGACTTTGGGGTGTTGACCCCTTTGATGATCCCTTCTTGTTGATCTGGACCACATCAATTTCTAGCACGTCGTCCTCATTATATTGATCCCACTTAGGTGGGCCATCAAGGTTTTGAGGTGAAGAGCTTCCTTTTAGCACTTGCTCATTTGCCCCCTCATGAGTTCTCGTCCTCGAATTAAAATATTTCTTATTATCGTGGGCTTGAGAATCCATAGCTTCAAAACCTTGGTTGAGCTTATGCTCGAGTTCATATTGCTCTTGTGAATTTGATTCATTGCCACACACGTATGAACCATTTATTGTATTAACTTGGAAGTATGGGTTGAAGGGTACCCTAGTGTGACTCTTGATGATGGGGATTTCTTGTGCCACTTTGGGGAGTGTATCTTGGAGTGGAATTCCATATGCAATACCCCTTTCTTCTCCCCTTCCTTTTATTATGGGCTTGGAGCTAAGGACATCCTTACTGCCTTGATCTTGAGTATCCTTAGTCATTAACACTTGGGTGACGTTATGCTAATTTTGTTTTTCATCTACTAGACTTTCCAATTGATTTCTTCTTGTGCTCCAAGGCCTTTGTAGGTGTTCTTTGGGTTTGGGCACAACTTGTGATTCTCCTGAGTTAATCAGGTTGATATCAGAATTGTTTGTCGAAGCATCTAGAGTTTCTGATTTTTCTATGTCATCAGCCTCTTTCTTTATGACACTTATCATGCCATTATCAATGAGGTCCTGAACTCTATGCATGAAAGCTCGACATTCCTCCGTGCTATGGGCATATTTTTTATGCCAATCACACCATTGAGATGTATTGCCTCCATGGAAAGGAGGAATCTTGGCTGGTGTCGATAATTTTATGAGCCTTGCGTTAAGCAACTTTTTCATGACATCGGTTATAGGCTCATCAATGGGAGTGAATTCCCTTGGTGTAGAAGTCTGCATTCTCCATGTGGTAGAATGAATTTTAGTCTTTTCTTGTAATGATTTATAGAAGGGTTGCTTTTATCGATCATGTTCACTTCTCCTTCTTGAAAGGGTTTTCGAATGCGGCTTTATCTTCCTTGGTTTGCTCATATTGCTATACTCTTTCAAGCATAACATCAAATGAGCAAGGGAATGTCCTCATACTGAAGAATGTGACATATTCTGGAGTCATGTTCTCTAATGCTGAGCTTACCTTCGCTGCTTTAAGGAGTGGAGTTTCAGTGACTCGCATAATGACCTCTCTGAATCTGGTTATAAACAGGGAAGGAGACTTGCCCGACTTATGTTTGGTGGAAGTTAACTCAGCAAAGGTGATGGGTCTTGGTCTTCCTCTACTATAACGGGAGGAAAATTGCCTGAACATTCATCAGGAGTTGCTTGAGGGTCATCCTTCATGAATCTTCGGTGCCACATCAATGGTTCTTTTGATAAGCTATGTGAGAACATGACCTCAAGTTGGTTGGGTCTGTCTCGCAGTGTGTGGACCATCAATAAGTAGGCGTTGATGTGTGCCTCAGGATCCTCTTTCCCTGAAAACCCCACTGGCAAATCTTTAAGGTGTCTTAAAATTTCTTGTACATAAGCTTTAGGAGTTGAGAAATCTCATATTCCCATTTTTTCTAAAGAGTCCTGGAGGTGTTTCATACGAGTGATTTGAGTCGTCGTTATAGCCGTGAGCTGGCTCAGTTGTATGATCTGTTGAACCTGAGTTTGTGGTATGTGGACCATATAAACTGGTTATTGGGCCCATGTAGCGGGTTGCCCCGAGGGTTGAGCTTGAGGAATGTGTTGAACTTGATGTATCGGTTGTCGGCTTGTAGGCTCACCCTAGTTGAATTGGGTTAGAGCATACCCATTACTTCGAGGTTGCACAACTTGGCCATGCAAGGAGGCCTGCAGGATAGAATCACCACTTAACTGGGATGGACGACTCAAGCTGCTATGATGACTAGACCTCTGACGTTGGGTGGCTAGGTCTACTTGACCCTGACCTTAGTTGAATGATCTATCCTTAGGTTATGATGTTCTATTGCCTCAGCACTGGATTGAAAGAGTGAAGGAATGCCATGACTACTGCCAGAGGGAGTCTGCCCTCTAGGTAGTCTTGGGCTCGAGTGATGATTAGAACTAGACCCTTGGCCTGTAGTGGGTTGGATTGGCAGCCTAACAACCCTAGGATCATCCTGGTTTGAGCCAAAATGTTGGACTTGGCCTATGGCTTGATATTTTGACCTGAATTTCTTGGATTGAGTGTGTTGGATGGTGTATCCTCTATTGAGGAAGTCTTGAAAGTAAGCATGCACTTTAGAATTGTCTTTATATCGAGTTAGGTCAAAACCTTGATCTTCACTGGTGATGGGTTGCTTCGGTAGACTTTCTTTAGTTGTATGTGAACCCACTCGCCCACTAACTTGCTGATTGCCATGACTAGAATGTTGGGCTACTAATTGACCATCAGGGTTCACATGGCTAAGATCAGCTAACTCAGGGATTTGGGCCGAGGCCTTATTCCTGTTGTGCCGTTTGGATTTGAGGTTAACCCCCTATGTCTTGGAGGATTGCCCCAGACCTGATTCCATGACTGTTCAAGGTGTTACGAACCTTATCCACTTGTTGGCTTGTGAATTTTAAAGGGTGGCCTTGAAGGAGGCTTAGACGGCTAGGTTTGGTTCTATGTGGGTCGAGAGTCGGCTCATTGACATGAATGCTATGGATGATTTGTGAGGGAGCACTATGACGGTACCTCTCGAACTGACTCTGTTCTTTGGATCTAGACTGAGCTAGGGCCATAGGGTTGGACTTTGCTTTACCATGATCTTGGGTCATAATTCCTAGACTTGGTGAGATCTAAACTTGACGTGTCATGGCAGACCTACTATGTCTCTAGGGGAAAAACCCTAACTAAGATCTAGGTTAGAACTAAACTGGATGAAACCTGTTAGACTCAATGAGTTTTGGTTTGAACCTTGAACTAGGGTAAGCTTAGAATAGTTCTAGAGGCAACTCTAAGCTTAGACCTATGCTAGAACCTAGACTAAGAATTAAACTAGATAGGTACGAGTCTCAGCTCGGACCAAGGGTGGGTCTGCATTCGGACCTAGGTGTGAGCCTGGTTCAGACCTGGACTGAGCTGGGTGCAAGCCAGGGCTTAGACCAAGAGCGTTGTGATAATCAGACCGGGTGTGGACCCAGATTGGATCAAAGTTGGTTTAGGCACGAGCCCTTGGCTCAGACCAAAACGGGGCCTAGGCTCAGACCTGGGTGTGATCCTAGTTCGAACCTGGGCTAGGCTGGGTATAAGCTTGAACTTGGACCCAATTTGATGATCAAACTAGGTGTGGACCCGGACTGGATCAAGGATGAACTAAGAACGAGCCTTCGGCTCTGACCAAGAGGGGGCCTAGGTTCGGACCTGGTTGTGAACCTGGTTTAGACCTGGGCTAGGTTGGGTAAAAGCCTGGACTTGGACCCAGAGGGTTCAACTCGGACCAAAAGCGGGTCCGGACTGAGATCCAATAAGCAAGCAAAGCGCGCGAAGACCTAGTATTATAGTTAGACTTGACTGAGTGTGGGTTCCTAACTATTGAAATGCGGTTAAGCTGATATAGGTCCCCACATAGGTCCTAGCCCCCTGTTATAGGGTGTTCATCAGGGCCTACTATATGCGGAGTTGCTTTGTGGCAAAGGATTATGGAGGGGCGCTCACAGTTAAAGTTACGTGAATCTCAACCGCCTCGACTCTCAAAGCTAGGTTCCCCTCACGCCGTTAATGTGGATTTTGGGGGTTTTTGAAATATTTGTTTGTTGATTTCCCAAGAACTTCCGGTCCGGTGTGTGCTAGAGTGTGTAAAGAAGCACGCGATTAAAATAATGTCAAGCACACAGTGCACACAAAACAAGAAAGGAAATAAGTGAGCGCTCGGTATTGTTCGTGCTTAGCGATCGAGCTTCGAGGCGAAACTCGCTCGAAGCACAATATAGATGGAGGGATAAGCAACCCATAAGAAGGTAAAGTTAGAACAATGAGACCAGGCATGGTTCATGCTAAGTCAAGTGCGGCTCGAGTCGAGGGTGACTCGAACGGGACACGGTTCAGGAGGGTGCAAGCAACCCTCGATATATATTTATTTTTTTATTTTTCAATTTTTTTATATTTTTAAACCTTGATGAAGTAAAGTAAAACTAAGCATGGTGAAAGTAGGGAAAATATGGTTTCAGTCAAAATTAACAAACCAAAATAAAATAAAAGAGTTAGCAACAACACAGACCTATCTGAAGCAAAATAATTTTTTTTATATTTTTAAAAAATTTATTTTAAGTCTGGTCAATAGGGAGCCAAAAGTCCCTAGAATGGGCCTGTGGGGATCCAAAATTTTTATGGGACACTTGCAGTTGGGCGACACGGGTAGTGTTGCTCGGGCGACACTGTTGGTGTCGGCCTTACAGAGCGACATTGCTAGTGTGGCCCAAAAACATTTTTTTTATATTTTTTTCTTGTAAAAATTGATGAAATAAGCCTAATTTAAACTTGGAATAAGTAGGAAAAAAATATATTTATGATGAAAAATTAAAACAGAGTAAAGTAGAGCAGCATACTTTAAAATTTTATTTTTTAAAATTTTATTTTGCTCTAAAACTTTTGAATTTGTGCGACACGGGGATTTGGGCGGCGCTAGTGGTGTCGCCTAGAAAAATCAAGGTTTCACAGCACCAAAACCCTGGATCCTGGTTACTTCTAACTTTTGGGATTTTTTGTGACTGAAAACAGTGAAAAACAGTGAAAAAATTGTATTTTGGCGCTTGTATCAGGCTTGAAATGCCCCATGGTGGGCGCCAAACTATTTATGATGCAAAATATGACAGATATATCTGGTGAAGATCTCTCAAAAAATAAAAGAAAATAAAGTGGTAAAGAAAGCGAGACAAATCGAATTCAAATATGAGGTCAGATCTGCCCGAAAACGAGCAGATCTACTCTCATATCTGTGGCAGCACCAGCATGATCCAAGACAATACAAAATATGAATTTAAAACAAATTGATCTAAATAATGCTAAAATGAAATGAAAGCAGTAATAAAAAGTAAAAGAAAGAGAGATAAATGATACCAAACTGGGTCGGATGGCCCAGGACTCCCGAGCCCTTGAGGACTCGCCCATATCAGGACCGGTCCTCTTTGCCTCAGTTATTCAGATGTCAGCCAACAAGTCTTGATTTAATAGGGTAGTTGTGCCCTGGAAATGGCTTAAAATTAGGGTTCTCAGGCTTAGGTTAGGTTAGGGTTTTCTCTTTGAGTTTTCCTTTAAGATTTCTATCTTCTGCAACTCTTTAGGGTTTTTAATCTCTAACCTCCATCAAATGACCACAAAAAGAGGCCTTCTAGGGGTCAAAATCTGCAGAAAAGATATGCACGCCTAACAAACAAATCCCTCGGTCAAAGATCCACTTTTTGAGGGTCACAGATTTGAGTAACACGGACCGTGTCGCTTGGGTGACATGCTTAGTGTCGCCTAAAAAAAGGTAAAAAATGTCATTAAAATAAAAAATTTGAATTTTGGGACAAATAGTCTTGGCGACATGCAAATCTGGGCGACACAGGGCATGTTACCCAGTTCAGGCTGGGCAACACGGCCAGTGTCGACCAAGTCAAACTTGGTCAAAATCAAGCTTTTAAACTTTGGCTGTGTTTCTCAGCCTCTTGTCAAGCTCTCAGAAAAAATTTGGGTCAAAACATATTTTTTTACTATTTTTAATGAGTTTTATAGTAAAATAGGGCATTTAAAAAAATCTGGGTCAAAATAAGGTTTTTGCAGGGTACCGGGCAGGCAAACTGGTTCCGGGTCACAGGGTAGGCTAGGTGAATTATGGATTTTGGGTTTACTAGGATAATGTGGTCCTAAGGGTTTAGAAAAGCATATAATTTGCCAGATTTAAAATGGGGTGTCTACACAAACACAGCATTTCATGTCCGGAAGAAGATTTTGTCGTCTTGAGTTTTTGACCAGAATCTTGAAATTCGGTGGCCTGAATTTACAGCAGCTTCAACGCCTCCATTTTGAAATCTAACTGTTCATCGTACGCGAGGTTTGGATAAGAGATAGCCTCAGACCTTATGCACATAATGCAATTGGTTTCGCATTGATCGGGTATGCGAACGTCGTGATTTGGCTGCCAGAGTGAGGTGTGCTGTCGCTGAATTTTTTACAACTTTCTTCATGGATTAGCAACTTCTCTCTAGTTTTTATCCCTGCTCAGGCATCGTCACGGAGCGTACCACCTATCGAAACGCTCGTCTCGATGAGACGAACATGCTCACAAAATTTGAGCGTGATCTGACCAAGAACGAGTGAGATATGGACCCCAAAAGTCACTGTTAGTGACTGTGAAAATAGCCACCTTTAATGGTGTTTTGGTGTCTGGTGGCCACACGGGAATAGTGTGCGGCATACCTCTTTTTGGTATTTTACTCATAACTTTATCCTGGAGTGTCTGATTAAGCCGAAACTTGACTCATAGGGTTTTTTAATCGTGATGGATCTAATGATTATGGTCCCAAAGCCGTTTGAAGTACCAAAAATATAGTTCTAGTTAGGGGTCCATTTTAGGGTGCTAGAGGCCAATTTTACCGAAATTGTTTCTTTGTGTTCACTGCCTTAGATGTGTTTGATTGCGATGAAACATGACAGGAATTTTGGAGTGCTGATGAAGATCTTTGACCAATTCTGGGGCCATTATAAGACTTTCAAAATTTCCACTGTTGTGTAGGCCTTATTGACCTGCTTCCTCTTTATTTCGCATCAGGGACCAAGGTACTGAAAAATGCGTTCAAACAGCCTGCCCCACCGAATGTTGTGCTTCGAGAGAAGTGGGAAGGATGATATTTGGATAATTTCCTTTGGTTTTATTACTTTTATCTTCCTAGCCACAGGACCACGTGAATGTCGATGAGATTCACGCAACGGTGCAACTATGATGCTCAGACATTTGGATGCACTGTATAGGTCCATCTGTGGAGAATTTAAGGGGAGAAGAGACTTTTTTGAGGGATCTTGTCGAAGTCCTCACCCTCGTACAGACTGTTTGTGATTATGAAGTTGAGGATTTTGTACGGACCTCATCAGTCAGAATCAGGCCTATCTGGCAATTGAGTGCCTTGTCAAATGACATTGTTCCCATTTGGTCTGGGTCTCTTTGTCTTGGACAGAAAACAAAAGATCCTTTGGTTGGCGCTCGTCTGTATCGTGCACCAGTTATTCCATGGCGAGTAGGGTACCTCAATTTATCGAGATGACCAGCTTTGGGTATAAGCCCTACCTGCTGCTAACAGGTCGTTATATAGCAGGTCCAAAGTCATGGATGGTTCCTTGATGAGTAGGGTACCTCAGTTTATAGAGGTGACCAGCTTTGGGTATAACCCCTACCACTGCTAGCGGGTCGCTACATAGCAGGTCCAAACTCATGGATGACTTAGCCTTCTTGGGGCATTTTTTGGTTTGTCGAAATGATTTCTTTGTTTGTTTATTCTGGATGGTTTGCTGAAGAGCCTTTTGTCGGCGTTCATCTGCGTTGTGCATTAGTTATTCCTTGGCAGCTAGGGTACCTTAGTTTATCAAGGTGACTAGCTTTAGGTATAACCCCTACCCACTGCTAGCAGGTCGTTACATAGCAGGTCCAAAGTCATGGCTGGTTCCTTGACGAGTAGGGTACCTCAGTTTATCGAGGTGACCAGCTTTGGGTACAACCCCTACCCATTGCTAGCAGGTCATTACATAGCATGTCCAAAGTCATAGCTGACTTATGGTTCCTTCATTTTTTGTGAAGGTGTGTTTAAGGTCATGCCTTTGGGACCTGTGCGAAGCCTTTTAACGTCATGCGGCTAAGACGTGTACTCTAGTTTAAGGTCATACATTTGAAACATGGTGGAGATAAATGGCAGTCTATGGAGGCCATGGAGTGACTATGGTAGTGGTTTTGACTCACTTTTGGGGAGATGGCACAAGGCTACCCATGTATGGTGCGTGATGTATGGATGGAAGGTGGAAAATGGTGACCCACTAATTAACGACGAATGTGGGTGGCGAAATGGCTCGTCGTTTTGTGAGCATGGGTAAGACTCACTGGGGAGTGATGGATAGTGTTGATGAAGTGAATGGACTCCATGGGGAAGACGTGCATGAAGATGCACATAAAGGGCGTGTGTGCGTTGTGGGGGGCGATTTTAAGGTCATGCCTCCTGGACCTGTGCTAAGCAATTTAACGACATGCAGCTAATACGTGCACTATGGTTTTGGGTTATATAGCTTGGACAGTGGCTATGCAGTTTTAGAGTCCTGTAGCTTGGAACATGCAATTTAAGTTTGGGCAACTAGACCTTCGCTATAGTTTAAGGTCACATAGTTTGGACCATGGTGTTGAGCCTTTTATCGTCATGCAGTTAGGACTTGCACTATAGTTTAGGGTAGTATAGTTTGGACGTATACAGTTTAAGATCGTGCAGCTAGACCTCCGCTATTATTTAAAGTCATATAGTTTGGACCATCCAGTTTAGGGTCGTGCACTTAGACCAAGGCTGTGTAGTTTAAGGTCAAGCAGCATGGACCACTGTGTGGGTCACCATGTAGGTGAAGCTCCATGGGAAATAAGCCTGTATATAGCACCCTGAGTCCCTAAGGATAAACTGGTTAAGGCTAACAAAAGGTTTATACAGAAGCTGACTTCACTGGGGGTTTACGGGACAAGTATGAGTCTTTTATAAGTGAAAAATGGTACAAATTCATTGAAGATGACCTAGCTAGGTGTGAAGCAGACCCACTGGGGGTTGCAGCAATTAAAAGGACCCTAACTCTACTGAGAATAATAGCTGCAGTAGAAGTTTGACTCCTACTGGGGATAAGAAGTCATGGTCTGAATTGAACGACCTGGGTACCACTCACTGGGGATAATAGGTTACAGTCAAGGTGCAACTTCACTGGGGAAGAAAATAGTATAGGGTGTGTGGAATGGACTATTGAGAACATAGCTGGCATAAGGCACAACGAACATTACCTCTTGAATACTTAGCCGGCACTGAGAACGGCCAATATTAATTTTGAACACTCCGCTCGAGCAGAGTGGTTGAAAACACAGCCAGCACTGAGGACAGTCAATATTATTTTTGAACAATCTGCCGGCTCTGGGTGGTTGAAAACACATACTATCTTTTGAATACAACCGGCACTGAGTCGTTGAGAACGCAGGAGGCACTACAGTTACTGGGGACACAGCTAGCGCTGGGGTTGCTAAGGATACAGCCGGTGCTGTGGTTGCTGAGGACACAGCTGGCACTGGGTAGTTTCAGCAACACAGCCGGCGCTGAGTGTAGATTAGTATTCGAGCCCTGATATGAGCCTGACCCGGTCCTGGCTTCTGTTGGAGTGGGATTTTACATGCAGTGGTAAAACTTGCCTTAGGCCTCGGGACAGAACCTGACCCGGCCTGGCCCATTAGCGTTTGGCCTCTCTGGACATGGCTGGGATTCCCAGTTTGCAAGGGGCTTTCAAGGAAAGTGTTGGCTATAAAAAGGAGTTAAAACCACAATTTTCACCAAAGGTAAAAAAAACTTGAGGTGAAAAACTTTAACAGTGAGAGAGATTTCCAATAGGAGTTTTGAGAAACATAAGGTATTCCAACAAGGGTTAGCGGGAGTTCGCCAATAAGCAGGGGAGGTTGTGGTGAAGTTGCAGGAGTTTGGAGTGGGTGTAGCAAAGCCACCAAGGAGTTTTGCCGTGGAAACAGTGAGTTTCCAGGGACAACAGAGAGCTTCTAGCCATGATTTTGAGGAGTTTGCTGGGATTCTGGTAGTGATTTTGGTGAGAACAAGGGAAAAAGTTGCAGTGAGAGGCTGTTGGGTGAACTTCCGCTGGGTTTTGGTGGCTTTCGAACTGATGCAAGTGGTTCCCCGGTGTTTTGGGGAAGAGTTGCGGAGGGTTTCTAGCAGAGGAAAGGAGTTTCCAGCAGAAAACTAAAGTCAGGGGAAGACAAGCCATCATTAAAGGTGGACAATTGTGCTAAAGGATAAGGAGGGCACTCAGGGAAGATATTTCTCTCATCATCCTCGTCTACCTCGGTTCTTAGTTCAATGTGTCTCAATTATTTCGCCTGGATAAGCGTAGATCTTGATGAGGATAATTGAATTGTAACCCTTAGATTTGCAAGTGCGTCAGCCTGCGTGTTTAGCCTTCTGAAGATGTGACTCAAGGATACGTCCTCAAACTGGGCCATATAAGATTTTGCAGTATCGTGATAAGGCTTGAGGGTGTCTTTTCCCACGTTGTAGATCCTTTGAGCTGTCGCATAACCAACTCAGAATCACCATAGATCTTGAGCTGCTCCAAGTCGAGGTCGAAGGCTATCTCCAACCCAATTATAAGGGCCTGATATTCTACCTCGTTATGAGAACCGGCCTCGGTGAGAGAGAAAGAAAGTGGCAATACCCCTCCTTTCGGGGTTAAGAATACCACTCCAGCGCCTCCTCGATCTGATTCGAAGGCTCCGTCGAAGTACAATTCCCACGCATGAGCAAGCTCTACGCATAATACTTCTCCATCAGGGAGGTCGCTTGATAAGGGAGATTCCACCGGTACGGGGTGTGCTGCGAGAAAATCATCCAAGGCCTGGCGCTTGATGGTCTGTTGTGAGACATACGTGATGTCAAATTCCATAAGCAATAATGCTCACTTAGCAAGGCATCCTGACAAGCATGGGCGTGTCATGAGAAATTTTACAGGATCTGCTTTTGATATAAGTTTCACTTCATGATCGAGAAAGTAGTGATGAAGTTTTTGTACTGCGAAGATTTGAGCAAGGCACATCTTTTCTATAGAGGGATAATTCTTCAGCCCCTTATATCCTGCGGTTGAGATAATACAGTGTCGTTTCTTTTCTCTCATCATCGTTTTGTGTTAACAATGCCCCAAGTGACTCCTCTAGAGCTGTCACGTATAGGACGAGAGGTTTTCCCAACACTGGTGTAGAATGCACTGGAGGATTGAGCATATACTGCTTGATGTCATCAAGGGCTACCTGACATGAGTCACCCCAAATGAACGAAGTATCCTTCTATAACAGGTGTGTAAAGGGTTTACAGCGACCTGATAGATCTGAGATGAACCTACGGATGTATGCTAACTGTCCTTGAAGGGATCGCAGTTCTCGAAGTGTAGTTGGTGACGACATTTCTTGGATCGCCTTAATCTTGACTGGCTCAAACTCAAGCCCTCAGTGTCTAATAATGAACCCCAAGAATTTTCTCGAATATACGCCAAAAGCGCATTTCAGCGGGTTCATTTTAAGTTGATTAAGGCATAGTCGCTTTAACACCTTTTCAAGGTCTCTCATGTGGGCATCTTTCTCTTCGGATTTTACCACCAAATCATCTACATAACACTCCACCTCCCTGTGCATCATGTCTTTGAAGATGGTCGTCATTGCTCTTTGGTATGTAGCACCAACATTCTTTGATCCAAAAGGCATCATTGTATAACAGAAGACCCCTTTTGGAGTTAAGAACGCAGTGGCTTCCTCATCTTTGGGTGCCACCCGTATCTGATTATACCCAGAGTACCGGTCCATGAAGGAAAATATTTGACAGTATGCCGTAGAGTCGATGAGCATCTTGGTGAATGGAAACGAGAAGTCATCCTTGGGACAGGCGATATTCAAGTCACGGAAGTCAATGCAAACCCTGATTTGGCTATTCTTCTTCTTAACTGGAACAACATAGTCATTTCAGGTACCTGACCTCATGAATGAAACCTGCTTGTTTGAGTTTGGTTACTTCGATATCTATCTACATTTCAAGGTTATGCTTGAACCTTCTTGATTTCTGCTTGACAGGTTTAACTGTCAGATCAATGCCGAGACAGTGAATGATGACTTGAGTGTCTAAACCTAACTTCTCATGGTAATACCAAGCGAAGACATCTCAGTTTGCTCATAAGAAAGTAGTAAAATCTTCTTTCTCGTCTAGAGACATATTTGCTGAAATGAAAGTGGGTCTGCGGTCGGCTTCGTCTCCAAGATTTATTGCCTCAAGCTCGTCAGTTGTGGCTTGACCACCTTCTTCCCACTCTTATGGGGCTTCTTGCAACTCTTCATCATTGTCTTCAGAGGTCTTTTCATCAACCTCAAGTATAGAAACCCATGATCCCAAATATCCACCTCCAATAGGGCTCTAAAGTAGGTCATGATTTCTGCACCTTTCTCGAACCAAGGGGCAGAAGGGTCCACCTCAAACGTGGAAAGCCTATAAGGCCGTGGGAGCTCATCTTGAAAATTAAGGGGGATTTGAGATTCAGCAATTGTGGCCCGAGAAGTGTCCTCGTACGAATCACACGGTCTTTGAACGGGTGTTTGCAGTGTTTGCCCCACGCTGGCTGGTACTTCATAGACGTGTACCATGTGGCAAGCTTCCCGAGAGGAGAAGCTTTGCCCTCTTGATTCTCTTAGTCTCATCTCAAAGTCGGACTCAGGGGACCATTGAGGTTTCTTTGACTTTGTATTTTTGTGCTTCTTTGAAGAAGATGGCTCAGCTTTGGCTTTAGTTGCCAGGGCATCAGCAACTATTAAGAATCCGGCTACCTGGGCCAGGGTCTTTTTCAACCACTTTCGTTGTGTCCTGCTTATATTGGATCCTTCAAGTTCTCTATCAAGCACCTTGAAGTTTGAACATTTGAAGGTCGTACCTACAGGAGACAAAGAAGAATATAGATCAGAAGTAAAAGAAGACGAAGGAAAGTGGCAGACTTTCAAGGTCATTCCCCTCACCGGACCGATCTGGGAAGATTTTCACATCATCATCACGATTGGACGTGTGCAGGGGGTCTTTTAGGTCCTTCCCTTACTTAGATCGTTGGGGTGTGCTTTTAACATCGTCACCCTCATTGGACGTGCTCTGAGGAGAGGATGACTTAAGGACGTTTTCTTGATGGGATGGAGAAGGAAGAAGGATAGTGCCAGAGATAAAGTCCAGTAAAGTTGGCAGTGGGGGAAGGGGCCTGAGAAATTCCTGCTCAACTGGACGTTGAGCAGTCTTGTTTCTCCAGTGAGCAGCCCTTGGTGCCCATCTCCTTTTCGTTTTCTGAGGTGGTGCTTGATTCTTGTCACTGGGCTCGTGAACAGCCCTAGCTTGGCGGATTCCTTCTTGCCTTAAAGACTTGAGTCTGCTTCGCCCATGGTGGACTATTCATGAATGGGAAGTCGAGGGTTCAGTAGAGTCTGAATCATTATAGGAAGGTCTTGTGTTGGGAGATCCTCTTGCACCAATGGAGCAGTGGCTTGGGGATCACTACTGGGATGTTGTAAAACTCCTGACATTACCACATTTTCTGTGTATATATCATGAAAACTGGGTGCATTCCCACAGGTAGTGGCCCCATATCTAGTGGAAAGGGCACCAACAGTCCTCAGTCTCTTGAGCAAGGCATCGGGGCTGCCTTGCCAGGTTTGGGATGATTAAGCCTTCTTGAAGCATGATAACAAAGAAGGCACGAAGGATACCAGGGCTTCATCTTCCTCTTGGACGGTTACTGCATGGGAGGCTTATGCTGCCCCGAATGCCTTCTTTAAGTCCTAAAGCTTTATCTGATCCTTCTGAATCAGGGCCTCAATGATATCCTTTAGTGTGAAGCAGTCATTAGTGAGGTGATTGATCCTTCTGTGGTAAGCACAATAATTCGCTTGAGTATCGAGCCCAGCTTGCTCAGGGAACTTGGCTTCTGGAAGCTCGATCATGTTTTGTTCCAACAATAACCAGAATAGTGCAGGGACCCATTCCTTCTCAAGGGGTTAGACCTTGTTCCTATGCCTGGTGAAATAATCATCCTGATTAAGATTCGTTGGTGGGGATACTCGGTTGTATGACTGTTGTTGCTTGCTTGTCTGAAGAGTTGTCTTTACTGTGCTCACCCCTTTGAAGAGGTCCAAAGTTTGAGAGGGAGCCTTCTTTAGATCAGTGACCACGACGGCTGCACTGAACACCCTTTTTTGTTGGCTACCTCGGGTGTTAGTCAGAGAGCTGCCATTGTCCCAGTTATTCCCCGAGCTTGCAGGCGGTGGTCGTGACCTGTCGTGGTGACGTGATAGGCTTTCTATGCAGACCGATTTAGAGATCAATTCTGACATGGAGGTCAGATTAGAGGCCTCAACATGTAGAGAAATTTCAGATCGCATGTTCCCCACACAAGTTTGAGTTGCTTCCTTCTCATGCATAGGATTGGGATGGCGAGAGGCCAAATTTCTCCATCTTGAGATGCACTGGTCCACGGGCTCATCGTGATCTTGAGTCAGGGTGAGAAGTTCAATGGCTTGAACCTCTCTCTCGACCTCATGAAAACGCTAGTAGAACAACTTCTCCTTTTCCTCCTAAGTATGCACCGAGTTTGAGGGAAGTCGAGCATAGCACTGAAAAGCTAGGCAGTCAAGGGTTTCAAAAAACTGATGGAGAAGGAGTCTCCCATCAACTATTGTTTCTCGACATGCTTTCTGGAAGTGGGCGATATGCTGGTCGGGGGACATGGTTCCGTCGAATAGGGGAAACTTCCCTTTCTTCTAACCTGGGGGAAACGAGACCTGGTCAATGTATGAAGGGTAAGGCCTTTGATAAGGCGTTGCACCCTGTATCCCTAGAATTTGCCTGTTCTTTAAGCTTTGGGTCATTATAGCATCTATGTCTGCTTGTGAGATGGGGTGAGGGAGAGAGTTATCTTGTGAGGCAGAGGGAAGGGGCTGCCTTGGAGGTGCACCATCTGAGTGGTGGGAATTGACCTCATGGTTAGTTGATTGTCGTGCGGTGTCTATACGATCAATCTTCTCCATCATTCGCTTACCATATGTTCAAACTTGTCCATGCAGTCTTGCTGTGTGTCAGGTTCGTCTATAACCATCACGCTGACTATTTCTTCTGGGAGATCAGCCTTAATTGCAGTCGATAGCTTACGAACTTGACGGTTTGCACGACGCAGATCGGTCAGCAGGGGTTCAACATGCCATGACTGAACTCTAATCTTGTATGACAATCGCTTGGGGATCGGTTCTTGACGGTCTTGGGACCTTGGCTAATGAGGGGCTGGGTCATTTTCTACAACATTTACCACAGTGCAAGGCTCATGGAGCTCTTCTTTAGGCTTCATCATCTAAAGAGGGTCATCAGAGGTGGTTGCCTCGACCGCGTTAGTCACTTCCTTGGTGAGCATTCGCAGACCCGTATCATGTTTAGCTTTTAGGTTTTGATGGACCTCACGCCAAAATTGGGATCGAGGTTGTGGCTGGTTAGCTCTTCTTGCACAAGAGAGAGTTGTCTCCATCAGGTTCGGCAAAGGATGAGGGCCAGGCACTGGAGTCATCTTGGGCTAGGGAGGATGAAGGATTCGATCTTCGATCAGGTCTTTGCCTCGAGCTCTCTTGTGAGCTTCAGAAACACGATCGAAATGACGGGGCAGGTTCAGGATGGTACTCTTGGGGAAGGTCTTCGAGTACCATGGCCAGAGGTGCTTGCTCAAAGATGAAAGAGCTGACAAAAGCATGGTTGACTCATCAAGACACCTGAGTAGAGAGCGAGGGGCTATATGTAACGGCAACGCATGTGCCCCCCACAAAGAAGGATCCCAGGTGACCTGGGGGTCAGCTCGGACTTGAGCAAGTGGTCCGGCCTTAAGAGGCTGAGAACTGCGAGCAAATGTATGTAAGAGAGCAGGTGGAGGCCTGTCCCTTACAGGGTGAGCTAGTGTGCGCTGGGTAGGAGGATGAGGAGGTCGTCATCCGTGTACTCAGGTTGGTGTGATGACGACATTGCCACGAATAGTGGGATGCATATGAACAACGTGTGCAGGATTTGGCCTTGGGAGGTCCGATCTTGAGCATTGACTCGAGGTGACATAAGGGTTTCCCTGAGGTGTGACTCGAGTGGGTGACCCACGTGCCTTATGGTGTGTGCAAGGGGTGGAGGCCGTAGGGTCTCCGCCTCGATGTGTTGAGCCTCTATGGATAAAGACTCATGGTGGTGCAGGAATGTGGGGTGTAGCCTTATGGGGACCCATAGGAGCAATGAAAACTTGTTTGCCTTTTGTAGAGAGGGATTGGGAAGCCTTCCGGAGTACCTCGACAAGTGACTTGCCGGTGGCAGGGTGCATTTTGTATGCGGTAACAGATGTGCTGTCGATGCAAGGGCCTTGGTGGAGGTTCCACCAAAGCGAGGAGATGGGGAGTTGGGAACTTTTAGGTGCCTCCTCACGCCAATCCAGGTTAAGACCTGGGGTCTTTGATAAAGAAAAGGGTTGAGAATGAAGTTGGAGGAACTTATTCCCTCGGGATACTTACAAATGCAGGGATGTGAAAATCCCTGATCCAGATGAATGGGTTACGGAACCCAGCAGCCATAAGTGCAGACATAGAAAAAACAAGGAGAAACTTAGCCAAACAAGTACGATTTGACTAAAGGATAGTAAGTCCTTAGTGGAGTCGCCAAGCTGGTTAGGTACCTCGATCTTGTCCTCCGGATCTGGATAATCGAGGGGCACGTGTCTCGGGCTTCAGGGAGACCCAGCACTTTGAGATCGCTCTCTTAGGAACCTTGTTCGAGAACAAGGGCAGGTAGACCAACCGATGAGAGAGTAATTTAGGGTGGGTTCGAGACTTACTCGGGCTGGCTTGCGCGGGCGCCCTCGTAGATCACGAAGAAGGCCCCTCAGTCGTAAAACTGGTTCGAAATCGCCTCTCTTGGCTTGTAATTTCCTGTTTTCTACAATCACACACATATGGCAAATGTTATAAGACAAGTGGGTCAACAGACCTCACCTTGCCTTTTTGGTGAACGCATACGGGCGTGCACATTCAAGAGGAAGAAAAGAAGAATGAGAGAAGAAAGATGGGGGAGAGTAGAATTTGACCAGGTGGGGAGATCAACACAATGACTAAACCAGCAAGTAATTGACCAGACGTGGCAGTAAAATTGGCTCGATAACTCAGACTGGCTAGACATAATTACTACTAGATGACAATACCAACACCGACTAGCTAGACACAGTGGCTAGTCTGTCGTGGCAATAAAGCGGGCACAATAACTCTAACTGACACAACAACATTATGGCTAGATAACAAGACTACCATAGAGGGTTAGTCTCGAGCCTTCTTAATGAAATGAAAGAGTGAGAGAAAGAAAGAGAAAAAGATCAGAAAGGGAGAGAAGAGAAGAAGGGGAAGGGAATAGAAAGATGAGAGAATAAGATAATAAAAAGGAGGAGAAGAGTGTGAGAGAGGATAGAGGGAATGAGCTGGTTAGGTGCCTCGATCTCGTCCTCTGGATCCTTTTGGAGATCGAGCGGCACACGTCTTGGGTTTCGAGGGAAGACCCGGGATGTTTTTGAGATCGCTCTCTCAAGAGCTTCGTTCAAGAATGGGAGCAGGTGTTACCAACCGGTGAGAGAGGAATTTAAGGTGGGTTCGGGACTTACTCGAGCTGGCTCACGTGGGCGCCCTCTTAGATCACAAAGAAAGCCGTCCAGTAATAAATCTGGTTGGAAATCACCTCCCTTAGCTTGTATTCTTCTTATTTTCTGCAATAACACACATATGGCAAAGGTTATAAGACAGGTGGGTCAGACATCACCCTTTTCCTCTTTGATGAATGTACACAAGCATGCGCATTCAAAAAGAAAAATAAGAGAAGAAAGACGGGGGAGAGAAGAATTCGACTGAGCCGAAGGATCAGAGCGGTGACTAAGCTGATGAATAATTAGCCTGACGTGGTAGTAAAACATGCTCGATAACTAAGACCGGCTCACAAGATTAGTACTAGACGTCATTACCAGTACCAACTAGCTAAGCACGATGGTTAGTCTGTCATGGCAATAAAGTGGGCCAAGTAATCCTGGCACAACAACATTATGGCTAGACAACAGGACTATCACGAGAGGCTAACCTCAATCCCTCTTCATTGAATGAAAGAGTAACAGAATGATGGTTATGAGGAACGAATAAGAAATGAAGTAAGAGAAGAAGGGAATAGAAGGAGGGAGGGAGAAGAAAGGCAGAGAAGAGTATGAAAGGCGGGAGAATAAAAGAGAGAGAGAGAAGGAAGATGAAATCGGCGTTAGGCATTGCAGGTTGTGTTAGAAGGAAGAGAGAGAAAATACAATTGGTGCTAAGCTTCACCGACTGTGTTATACAAAGAAGAGGAGAGAGAAGATGCAATTGGCGTTAGGCTTCATTGACTATGCCTAAAGAAGAAAGAGAAATCACAGTCGGCCCTAGGCTTTACCGACTGTTTCAGAAGAAGAGAGAGAAAATGTAGTCGACGCTAAGCTTCACCGATTGTGTCAAAAGAAGAGAGAGAAAATGTAGTCGTCGTTAGGCTTCCATAACTGTGTCAGAAGAAGAGAGAGAAAATGTAATCGACACTAAGCTTCACCGACAGTGTCAGAAGAAGAGAGACAAAATGCAATCGGCACTAGGCTTCATCGATTGTGTTAAAAGAAGAGAGAGAAAACATAGTCAGCGTCAGGCTTCACCGATTGTGTCAAAAGAAGTGAGAAAACATAGTCGGTGCTAGGCTTCATCGACTGTGTCAAAAGAAGAGAGAGAAAATGCAGTCAGTGCTAAGCTTCATTGACTGTGTCAGAAAAAGAGAGAAAAAATACAGTCGGCGTTAAGCTTCATCGACTGTGTTTGAAGAAGAGAGAGAAAATGCAATCGATGATAGGCTTCACCGATTGTGTCAAAAGAAGAGAGAGAAAATATAATTGGTGCTAAGCTTCACTGATTGTGTCAGAAGAAGAGAGAGAAAACATAGTCGGTGCTACGCTTCACCAACTGTGTCAGAAGAAGAGAGAGAAAATGCAATCAGTCCTAGGCGTCACCGATTGTGTTTGAAGAAGAGAGAGAAAATACAATCGGCACTAGGCTTCGCTGACTATGTCAAAAGAAGAGAAAAGGAGAGACCCAATCAGTGCTGAGCTTGCATCGATTGTGATGAAAGAGAAGTAAAAGAGAGAGATCGAGCCGGCACTAGACTTCGTCGACTGTGATAGAAAAGAAGAGTAAAAAATCGAATCGACACTAGGCTTCACCGACTGTAATAGAAGAGGAGAGAGAGAAATCCAGCTCGAGCTAGGCTTCACCGACAGCAATAAAAGAGAAGAAGAGAGAGAAATCCAACAGGTGCTCGGCTTCACCGACTACAACAGAAGAGAAGGAGAGAGAGAAATCCAACTGACGCTAGGCTTCACAGACTATAACAAAAGAGAAGGAGAGAGAGAAATTCAGCCAGCATTAAGCTTCACCGACTGCAATAAAAGAGAAGGAGAGAGAGAAATCCAACCAGTGCTGGGCTACACCGACTGCAACAGAAGATGAGAGAGAAATCCAGCCGGTGCTAGGCTTTATCGACTGCAACAGAAGAGAAGGAGAGAGAGAAATCCATCTGACACTAGGCTCTACCGACTGCAATGGTAGAGAGAAGAAGATAGAGATGAGAAGAAGAGAGACAGAGATGAAACGAGAAATAGGGGAGGAGAGAGAAATAGATACAGATGAGATAAAGGGGAGGAGAGAGAAAGAGATAGAGACGAGAAAGGAGGAGTGAGAAAGAGGGAAGGAGAGAGAAAGTTACATGCTCAAAGGGTACTGATCCTTTTCTTCTCTCTCCAATACGTACCCAAGAACTTCAGTAAGAATGGAAATTTATTTGAATCAATGATAAATGAACCCCAGGTCCTTACAATTTAGCTTTTTCTGTTTATATAGAGTTGGTTAAAATGTGGGTGTATGCTAAAAAACTTGCTAGAATTGAAGATAATTAGGATTTAACTGAATTTAAAGAAATTCTAAAAATGGGTGCAAAAAGACTATTTTGGCCCTACCTAACAATGTGTGGAATTCCATAACAGTCCCTACTGCTACCCAAGAACTTGTGTGATCTTTTGTTGCGGACCTGGGGTCATTTTGATACCTATTTGATTGAAATATTATTGTTTTCTTGTAGGGCTCCGCATGACGATCATTTTGATACCACCTTCGAGTCATGAATCATGTTTTAAAGCCATGATCATGAGACTTGAATTTTGGATAAATCTTGAAAACTTCAGATCGATTATGTGCTCATTCATTGATGTTTCTTTGTGATTTATTCAATTACTCACACTGAGCGTGCCGTCACGATCACGTTGCAACAAACGTAGCTTGATTTCGTGTCCGGATGAAGATTTTGTCGTCTTGAGTTTTTTACCGGAATCTTGAAATCTGACAGCTAGAATTTACAGCATCTTTGACGCCTTCATGTGTGAAATCCAACAGTTCATCGTACACGAGATTCAGACCAGAGGTAGCCTCGGACCTCACGCACATGAGGCAATTGGTTTCGTACCAATCGGGTATGCGAGAGTCATGATCTGGCTACTCGAACGAGACATGCTGCTGCCAAATTTTCTGCAACTTCCTTCACAGATCAGTAACTTTCATTTAGTTTTTCTCTCTGCTCGAGCGTTGTCACGGGGCGTACCACGTATCAAATTGCTCGTCTTGATGAGATGAACACGCTCACCAAATTGGGAGTGAGCTGACTTGGAACGAGTGTGTTATAGGCACCGAAAGTGATTGTAAAGATAGTCACCTTCAATTGTGTTTTGATGCAGTGAGGCCACACAGGAATAGTGTGTGACCTACCCCTTTTCTGTATTTTACCCTTAACTTTGTCTTGGAGTAAGCTGAAACTTAACCCATAGGGGTTTTCGATCGTGCCAGATCTAATGGCAGTTGTCACAAAGCTATTTGATGTACCAAAAGTGTGGCTCTAGTTATAGGGTCAATTTCAAGGTGCTAGAGACCAATTTTGTAAAAATTGTTTCTTTGTGTTCACTACCTTAGACATGTTTAATCGTAATGAAACTTGGCAGGTGGTCTTTTAAAGTGCTGATGAAGATCTTGACCAATTCTAGGGCCATACTGAAACTGTTGGGAATTTCCACTGTTTTGTAGGCTTTATTAACTTGCTACCTATCAGGGACCAAGGTGTTGAAGAATACGTTCCAACAACTTGCCCCACCGAATGTTGTGCTTCAAGAGAACTGAGAAGGACGATCATTTGGAAAATTTCCTTCATCTTTTAGTTTTTTTCTTCCTAGCCACAGAACCAAGTGAACGCCAAGGAGATTCACGTAATGGTGTAACTAGGATGCTCAGACGTAAGGATGCATTGTTCATGGGTCTGTCCATGGAGAATTTAGGGGAGAAGAGACTTTTTTTAGGGATCTTGTCGAAGTCCTCACCTTTGTGCGGGCCGTTTTTCATTCTGAAGCTGAGGAGTTTTTACGGACCTCGTCAGTCAGAATCAGGCCTATCTGGCAATTGAGTGCCATGTTGAAGGGCATTGTTCCCATTTGGTCTGAGTTCATTTGTTTGCTTTTGGTCGGTGTTGTTTGCTTCTACACCAGGTTTGCTTTTAATAATCAGAGTACCACTGTAGGTCTCTTCTATCGGATCCAATCGGGGGTAGCCCGAAGGTTTGGGCCTGCCGGCTAGGCGAGTTGAAGTCTCTGGCTGGTTTTGCCCTAGCTTTGTCAGTTTCTTTCCTTTGTAGTGTTTGTTTTTAGAGTGTGTTTGTGACCTCGTGGGAATAACGTTCTTCCTCATGAGACTTGTCTTACCGTCTTGACGAGTCTTTTGTCTTTCGAGTCCTTTTGCAACTGGACTCAAGCTGTCAGAATCTTTTCCTCGAAGCTCGTATTTTTGGATTCCTGGCATTGTGTTACCAGGGATTTTTTTTTTTTGAGTGAGGGCTGAAGCTGCTTATTGAGGCGAGTGCTGCATCAACTTGTTTATTGGTCCAAGCATTCTTTGTGGATTTTCACTTGGACTTGGGAAGCGGCGCTGTAGAGACGGTTTTCACCAACTTATTTTTATTTTGAGGCTCTTTTACTCATGATTTTTCAGCCATGTCCAACCTTTTCATCCATTTTTTCTCATTATGCCCTTTTGGGTTTTCACCATGCCCAGGTTTTACTCACGTAACTCTTTTACTCATGGTTTCGTAACCACGCTCGTCTGTCATTTTTACTCATAGCATTCCCTTGTTAAGGTGTACACCATCCTCGTTATTTCATCATTTTTTTTTGTGAAAGCATATTTAAGGTCATGTCTTCGAGACCTGTGAGAAAATGTTTAGCATCATGCAGCCAGGACGTGCACTATGGTTTAAGGTCGTACAACTGGACCATAATGGAGATGGATGGCAGTTTGTAGAGGCCATGGAATGAGTATGGTGGTGGTTTGACTCACTTGGGAAAATGACATGAGGCTACCTATGACAGATGGATGATGTATAAAATGTGGGTGAAAAATGGTGCCCCACTAACTTACAATAAGTTTGGATGGCAGGATGATTCACCGTTTTGTGAACGTGGGTGAGACTCACTGGGGAATGATGTAGGATGATGAAAGGAATGAACACATTGGGGAGGTAATGAAGGTGGCGTGCGCACACTAACAAGTAGCTTAGGGAAGGCGTGTATGAAAGTGCACGTAAAGGCGTGTGCACGTATGTGGGGGCGAGTTTATGGTCATACCTCCTGGACTTACGCAAAGCAGTTTATCATCATGCGGTCAAAATGTGCACTATCATTTAAGGTCATACAGCTGGACCGTGGTTATGCAGTTGAAAGTCATTAAACTAGGACTGTGCAGTTTAAGGTCGTGCAACTAGACCTCTGCTACAGTTTAAGGTCATATAGTTTGGACCATGGTTATGCAGTTTAAAGTTGTACAACTAGGACCTGGGCTATGCAGTTTAGGGTCGTGCTGCATGAACCGAGGTTGTGCAGTTTAGGGTCGTGTAGCTAAACCTGGGCTATGCAGTTTAGGGTCGTGCATCACGGATGGAGGCTATGCAGTTTAAGGTCATGCAACATAAACTAAGGCTATGCAGTTTAGGGTCGTGTCGCATGGATCGAGGCTGTGCAGTTTAGGGTCGTGCAGCACGGATCGAGATCTGCAGTTTAGGGTTTTGCAGCACAGACTGAGGCTATGCAGTTTAGGGTCATGCAACACGGACCGAGGCTGTGCAGTTTAGGGTCGTGCAACAGGATCGAGGCTGTGCAGTTTAGGGTCATGCAGCACGGACTGAGGCTGTGCAGTTTAGGGTCGTACAACACGGACCGTGAATGTGTAGTTTAGGGTCGTGCAGCTAGACCTGGGCTATGCAGTTTAGGGTCGTGCAGCACAAACGGATGTTGTGCAGTTTAGGGTTGTGCAGCATGAAGGGAGGCTATGCAGTTTAGGGTCATGTAGCAAGGACTGAGGCTGTGCAGTTTAAGATCGTGCAGCATGGACCGCGACTGTGTAGTTTAGGGTCGTGCAGCACGGACCAAGGTTGTGCAGCTTAGGGTCATGCAGCACAAACCGAGGTTGTATAGATTAGGGTCGTGCAGCACGGACCAAGGCTGTGAAGTTTAGGGTCATGCAATACAAACCGAGGCTATGTAGTTTAGGATCGTACAGCACGAACCAAGACTGGGTTGCCATGTAGGTGGAGCTCCATCGGTAATAGGTTTATGGATGGCAATCCAACTCCCTGGGGATAAAATGGTTAGGGTCGTACAGAAGCAAGGGGCTCAGTTGGAGATGGTGGTCCAATGAGGGATGGCAAACAGAAGTGGACTTAACTAGGGCTTAAGGGGGTAAGCGTGGCTACCTAGGGTGAAGATGAGACTCTATGGAGAATTGGCTTATGACAGGTAACCTGACTCCCTAGGGATAAGATAGCATGGTGTGAAACAGACCCACCGTGAATCGAAGAGTTAAGAATGACCCTAACTCCACTGGGGATAATGGGCTGCAGTATGGGCATGACTTCCATGGGGATGAGGAATAGTGGCCTACTCCTGACTCCATTGGGGATGATAGATCACAGCTTGGGTGCAACAGCCTGGGTGCAACTTCATTGGGGATGACAAGTCACGGCTTGGGTCCAACGACTTGAGTGCAACTCCACTAGGGATAGTGGTAGGACATACACGGCTTCAGCTGGAAATGAGAGACAATAGATGGCTTGAAATATAGTCAGCGCCAGGTGTAGCAATAATTGTTTCGTGCGAGTGTTCAACCGACGCTGAGTTCTTAAAAACACAACCGGTGTTAAGTCGTTAAAACTCATCTGGCACTGTGAACGAATCGTGACATTGTTTGAACACAACCGGCGCTAAGTAAACCGACACTAAGGTCTTTTGAAATTCACTCGGTGCTAAGTCAACCGGCACTAGGGTAGTTTGGAATTCACCCGGCACCAAGTCAACCGACAATGGGCATGGATTGATACTTGAGTCATGACCCGAGTCTGACCCTTTTTGGCCCATCGTCGTTTGGCTCCCTTGGATGCGACTGGGATTCCCAATTTATGAGGGGTGTCCGAGGGTACTGCAGGCTGCATAAGGGGGGAAAGACCTCGTTTTCTTCACTTTTCACCAAGGGTAAAAAAAAACTCAAATTTTATTTTTCTTTAACAGTGACGAGAGGGTGCCCAGTTGAAGTTCCGGCAAGCAGTGGGATTCCCGGTGTTTTTTTTAATTTTTTGCTGGCAAGGCCTTCGGTGAGCAGAGTTTGCCTAGAATTTGGTGAAGTTGTAGAGGAACGTTTTAACACAGTGGACTTTTCGGTGGAGGGAAGAGCCCCAACCGTGGTATTTTGAAGATGGAAAAGGCGGGAAGTGCAGTGGTAGGAATTTCCGCAAGTCTTAGGAATTTTTGGGGGAGTTTTAAGGGGTTTCACGGGGGTTGTAGTGATTTTTCGGAGGTTTTTCAAGAATGGAAGGGGATTTCTGGTGGAAACTGAAAGGTTCAGGAAAACGAACGGTTACTCCAAGCAAACCGTCGCAAGGAAGGTGTATGGTTGCGGGAGGTGAACCATCGCCCTTGAAGATCGTGGACCATTAAGAGGGTGTGGAAACTTAGGCCCTGAAAAAGAGGAGTCTCAAGAAGCGAACAGTCGTGATAGGTTCGGCGCTAACAGAAGTGCAACCGGCACTGGGGCAATTGGCGCTGATGGTTTAGAAGTGTAACCGGCGCTGAGACAACCGGTGTTGATCCTCAAGAAAGACAACCGGTGTTAGGAGTTCAGCCGGTGTTTGCCTGGCGAGACACAGCCAGCACTAACTTCAGACGACGCTCATCAGCAATGTGGCCTGTCATGATGCGGAAAGTAATGCCCGCATGTGGCAGTAAGTCACGTGTGGGATTTGTGATGTTCGGTGATGAGCTATGCATGACTATGTTCATGGGCCAGCAAAAGTGGTGAATGATGGTAAGGCAGGGCTTGTGGTACCCGTTGGAAGCCAAATTCTCTAGCATAATAGTGAGGTCCATGTTGTTCTGTGGAAGGGCATCCACTGTGAACAGGATATGCTTTCTATCGTAGGAAAATTCCTCGCCAGATCTAGCCTGCTTTGTATGTTTGATACACACGGCAAATGAATCCTACGTTGTATGTTTGATGTGCACGTCAGGTGAGACATCTGACTTGTATGTTTGATATATACGTCAGATGGACTGAAGTTAACTTCTTGGAGTCGCTTCGCTTCATCTTCTGGCCTGTAACCATCCTCTTACTTGTCAGATAAATTGAAGCTAGCTCTTCAAGCGGTTTTGCTTCTTCTTCATGAGGAGGAATTTTCTTTGGGCCCGTAACCGTGCTCTTATCCTCAGATGCAAAGGACTCGCAATCTCCCTAGTAATGGGCTTTTTTAGCTTGTAACTAGTAACTAGTTTTTACTACAATAAAAAGAGTTAGAACTTGGTTGGACTGTCTTGCTTATTTTCTCGTCGAGTCTCTTTTTCTTGAATATGCATTATGGGTAATACTTCTTTAAGTATCATCCATTGATAGGGGGCATTGCTTCCTCTCCTTCAGGATGTACCGGTACGTAGACTCTGTTGGGTGAGACCTTTTTGACTATAAAGAGACCTTCCAACTTAGGCTTAAACTTCCCTTTACGCCAGCCATGCACAACAACAGGCTTCTTAATAGCTACGACTAGATCATCACGAGTGAATGAGCGGATCTTGATAGACTTATCAAAAGCCCTCTTCATTCTCCCTTGGTTGAGTTTAAGGTTCTGTTGAACCTCTAGCCTCTTTCAATTGAGTGCATCCAATTCTTGATACCAGAGCTTGACTCTCTCATCTTCGATTATTCCTTGGTGAATAGCGACTCGTAGTGAAGGGATTTGTATTTCGAGAGGTAAAACTGTTTCACGCCCATAGACCAGATAATAAGGAGTGGAATTAGTAGCATTTCGCGTAGTAGTACGATAAGCCCATAGTGCTTTGGAAGCTTTTCATGCCAGTTCTTCCTTGTTTTTTATACTGACTTTCTTAAAATATTGCACAGAGTCTTATTGAAAGCCTCAGCTAATCCATTCGCCAGAGGGTAGTACATAATCGAGTACCTCCATTCAAAACCAAATTGGTTAACTTAACGATCGATGTCATGACTCCTAAATTGAGGACCACTGTCATATATAATCCGATTGGGCACTCCAAAGTGATATATGATATGATGTTGAACAAAGTAGGCCACCACTGTCCCAGGAACGTACTTGAGGGGGACCGCTTTAGCCCACTTAGAGAAATAGTCTATTGCGGCAAGGATAAAAACATGGCCCATTGCGGAAGGACGGTCAATAGGCCCTATGATGTCCATGCCCCATTGTGAGAGGGGCCATGATGCAACTGTAGGGTGTAAGGGCTCTGGAGCTGGGTGAACTAGGCTGGAGTGTATTTAGCATACTTGGCACTTTTTAGCGTAGCATAAGGAATCGGAGATCATGGAAGGACAATAGTATCCCAACCAGCATATTCGTTCATAGAGCTTAGGACCGGACTGGTGTAGACCAAAAATGCCTGAGTGGACTTCTTTTAACACCTTATTTGCTTCTTGGATGTCCATACATCTAAGAAGAATGGCATCAAAAGACCATCTGAAGAGAGCATCTCCTTTAAGGAGGGTATACTTGGTGGACATTCGACGTATGTTGTTGAGTTTGGCACGATCTTCTGGCAGCCTGCCATGTTTTAGGAAACTAGTGATGGGCTCTCTCCAATCTTCTACATGCTTAATTTCTACGCATATTGGGTCAAAGAATTCTGGTTCTTGATTTCGACTCTTAGCTCCTTGACTCTGTGTTATTCCTTGTTCACTCTTGATTACTTCTTTGGCTGATAGAAGTGCTCCAAATGGAAAAGGAGGGCACTCAAGGAAGATATTTATCTCGTCATCCGCATCGACCTCGGTTCTTAGTTTGATGTGTCTCCATTCTGTCACCCAAACAAGCATGGGTCCTGATGAGGACAACTGAGTTTTAGCGCAAAGTTTTGCAAGTGAATCAGCCTGCGAGTTTAGCTTCCTAGGGATATGACTGAGGGACACGACTTCAAACTGGGCCATATACGATTTTACGGTATCATGGTAAGGCTTGAGAGTGTATTTCCTTACATCAACCAACTCGGAGTCACCATAGATCTTGAGTTGCCCCAAATCTATGTCGAAGGCTATCTTCAGCCCAATTATAAGGGCCTGATATTCTGCCTCATTATGAGAACCAACTTGAGCGAGAGAGAAAGAAAGTGGCAATATTCCTCCTTTTGAGGTCAAGACTACTCCAATGCCTCCTCGATCTGATTGGAAGGCTCCGTCAAAGTATAATTCTCAAGCATGAGCAAGCTCAGTACTGAATATTTCTTCATCGGGGAGGTCGCTTGATAACGGAGATTCCGCCAGCACGGGGTGTGCTGTGAGAAAGTTAGCCAAGGCCTGGCCCTTGATGGCCTTCTGTGGGACATATGTGATGTTGAACTCCATCAGCAATAATGCCCACTTAGCAAGGCATCCGGACAAGCATGGGCGTGTCAGGAGAAACTTTACAGGATTAGCTTTCGAGATGAGTTTCACTTCATAACCAAGCAAGTAATGTCGGAGTTTTTGTACTCTGAAGATCAGGGCTAAGCACATCTTCTCAATAGGGGGATAATTTTGCTCGACTCCTTAGATCCTGCGGCTGAGGTAATATAATGCAATCGCTTTTCCCTCTTCATTGTTTTGTGCCAACAATGCCCCAAGTGACTCGTTTAAAGTAGTCATGTATAGAATGAGGGGCTTTCCCAATACTGGTGTAGAGAGCACTGGAGGGTTGAGTAAGTAATGCTTGATGTCATCAAGGGCAGCCTGGGGTATCTTTCTTTAGCAGGTGTGTAAAGCGCTTACAGCGATCTGAGATGTTCGAGATGAACCTGCGAATGTAAGCTAGTTGCCTTAGGAGGGAGCGCCGTTTCTCGAATTATAGTCAGTGACGACATTTCTTAGATTGCCCTGATCTTGACTGACGCAACTTCAAGCCTTCAATGTTTGACGATGAACCCCAAGAATTTTTTGGAGCGCACACCAAAAGCGTATTTTAGCGGGTTCATTTTAAGTTGATGAAGATGTAAACGCTGAAATACCTTTTCAAGGTCTCTCATGTGAGCATCCGTCTCTTCAGATTTTTCCACCAAATCATCTACATAGCATTCCACTTCTTTGTGCGTCACGCCTTTGCAGATGGTCATCATTGCTCTTTGGTATGTGGCACCGGCGTTCTTTAATCCAAAAGGCATCATTGTGTAACAGAAGACCCCTTTCGGAGTTAAGAACGCAGTGGCTTCTTCATCTTCAGGCGCCATCCTTATTTGGTTATACCCGGAGTAACCGTCCATGAAGGAAAAGACTTGATATTGAGCTATTGAGTTGATGAGCATCTCGGTGAATGGCAATGGGAAGTCATCCTTGGGACAAGCGGTATTGAGGTCGTGGAACTCAATGCAAGCCCTGATTTGACCATTTTTCTTCTTTACTGGAACAACATTTGCTAGCCATTTCGAATACTTGACTTCGCGAATAGTGCCTGCTTGTTTGAGTTTAGTCACCTCAGCATCTATCTGCATCTCGAGGTCAAGCTTGAACCTTCTCAATTTCTGCTTGACGGGGTTTGATAGTCGGTCGATGCTAAGATGGTGAACAGCTACTTGAGGGTCTAAGCTGGGCATCTCATGATAATGCCAAGCAAAGACGTCACAGTTTGAGCGCAAGAAAGTAGTGAAATCCTCTTCTGTTCTGGAGTCATATACGCTCAAATGAAGTGGGTCTGGGATCCGCCTCGTCTCCAAGATTTATTTCTTTGAGTTCCTCAGCTGTGGCCTGACCAGTTTCTTCCCATTCTTTCGAGGCTTCTTGCAACTCTTCCTCCTTGTTCTCAGAGGCCTTTTCACCAACTTCATGCACAGAGACCCATGACCCTGACATCACTATCTGCGATAGGGCTCCAGGGTTGATCATGCTTCCGGTATTTTTCTCGAATCGAGTGACGGAGAGGTCAACTCCAAATGTAGAAAACACATCAGGCTGAAGAAGCTTGTCTTGACAGTTTGGACGAAACTAAGGTTGAGTGATGGTGATGCGAAGAGTGTCTTCGTACGAATCACACGGTATTTGTACAGATGCTTGGAGTGTTTGCTCTGAGCCAACTGGTTCTTCACAGACTTGTATCATATGGCAAGCTTCCTGAGAATATAAGCTTCGCCCTTCTGATTCTCAATCTTTACTCGAAGTCAAACTCAGGGGGCCATTGGGGTTTCTTGGGCTTCGACTTCTTGTGCTTCTTTGAAGAAGGTGGCTCTGCCTTGGCTTTAGTTTTCAGGGCATCAGCAACTGTTAGGAATCTTGCTACTTGTGTCAGGGTCTTTCTCAATCATTTTCGTTGTGTCCTGCTTATATTGATTCCTTCGAATTCTCGGTCGAGAGCCTCGAAGTCTAGGCATATCAAGGTTGTACCTGTAGGGAACGTAGAATAGGGAGAATGAGAAGCAGAAGAAGAAGAAGGAGAAGGGTTAGAAGATGGGGAACTTTTAAGGTCGCTCCCCTCATTAGACCGATCTGGGTAGCTGTTTACGTCATCATCAGGGTTGGACGGGTGCAAGGGGTCTTTTAGGTCATTCCCTTGCTTAAACCATTGGGGAGTGCTTTTAACGTCGTCACCCTCATTGGATGTATGCTGGGTGGGAGATGGCACGAGAACATCTTCTTGACAGGGCGAAGAAGGAAGAAGGATTGTGTCAAGGATGAAGTCTAGTAAAGTTGGTAGCGGAGGAAGGGGCTTAAGAAATTCCTGCTCAACTGTGGGTTGAGCGGTCTTATTTCTTCGGCGAGTAGCCCTTGGTGGGCGTATTTTTCTGGTTTTCTGAGGTGATGTTTGATTTGTCTAGTTGGGCTTGTGAACAGCTCTAGCTTGGCGAACTGCTTATTGCCTTGTGAAGATCTTAATAGGAAGGTCTTGCTTTGTGAGATCTTCTTGCCCTGATAGAGGAATGACTTGGGGCTCACTTACGGGGAGATTGTAAAACTCCTGACACTCCCGCATTTTCTTTGAGAATATATAAAGGAAGCTTGTGCATTCCCACAGGTAATGGCCTCTTATCTGATGTTACAGGAACCAGCGATCTTCAGTCCCCTTAGCAAGGCGACAGGGTTGCCTTGCCTGCTTCTGTGTGATTATGCCTTCCTGAAGCATTATAATGAAGAAGGCGTATAGGATGGAAGGCATTTTGTCTTCCTCTTGAATGGTTACTGCATGGGAGGCCTCGGCTGCCCCAAATGCCTTCTTTAAGTCCCTTCTAAATCAGGGCCTCGATAACATCTTTCAACGTGTAGCAGTTATCTGTGGGATGCTTGATGCTCTAATGGTAGGCACAATAATTCGCTTGAGTGTTAAGGCCAGGTTGCTCGAGGGACTTGCCCTTTGAAAGCTGGATCATATTATGTTCCATTAATAACCGTAATAGCGCAGGGACCCATTCCTTCTCAAAGGGATAAACCTTGTTCCTATGCCTGGTGAAATAATCACCCCGATCAAGGTTGGCTGGTGGAGGTACCGGATTGTACGACTATTGTTACTTACCAGCCTAGGGTGTTACCTTTGTCGTGCTTACCCCTTTAGAGAGGTTCAAATTTTGGGAGGCAACCTTCTTTGAATCAGTGACCATGATGGCTGCACTGATTACCCCTTTCTGTTGGTTGCCCTATGTGTTATTACAAGAGCTACCATTGCCCGAGTTGTTTACTGAGCTTGTAGATGGTTGTCGTGTCCCACCATGGCGGTGTGATAAACTTTCTATGCGAACTGATTTAGAGATCAACTCAGACATGGAGGTCAGATTAGAGGCCTCGACATGTAGAGAGATCTTGGGTCGCATGTTCCGCACGCAAGTTTGGACTAATTCCTTCTCAGGCATAGAATTAGGATGGCGGGAAGCCAAATTTCTCCATCTTGATATGATCTGATCCACGGGCTCATAGGGGTCTTGAGTGAGGGTGAGAAGTTAGATGGTTTGAACCTCTCTCTTGACCTCATAGAAGTATTGATAGAATAATTTCTCCATCTCCTCCCATGTATGCACTGAGTTTGGAGGAAGTCGGGCATACCATTAAAATGCTGGGCCATCGAGGTCTCAATGAATTGTCAAAGAAGAAGTCTCCCATCAGCCGCTGTTTCTCGACATGCTGCCTGAAAGTGGGCAATATGCTGGTTTGGGGGGACATGGTTCTATTGAATAAGGGAAACTTCCCTTTCTTATAATTTGAGGGAAACGGGACCTGATCAATATATGAGGGGTATGGTCTTTGATAAGGTGTCGCACCCTGTATCCTTGGGATTTGTCTATTCTTTAGGCTATGAGTGACCATAACGTCAATGTCTTTTTGAGAGATGGGATGAGAGACAGAATTGTCTTGTGAGGTAGAAGGAGGGGACTGCCGTGGAGGTGCACCATCAGAGTGATGGGAATTGACCTCATGGTTAGACGACTGGTGCGACGTCGATACAATAGATCTTTTCCATCATTGCGCGCACCGTATCCTGAAACTTGTTCATGCGCTCTCTATGGAGGTCAATGTTAGTGGCAACTGAGGGCTTGTGAACTTGAAGGGTCGTACGTGGTAGGTCAGTCAACAGGGGGCCCAGCATGCCTTGACTGAACTTGACTCTTGTATGCTGATCGCGTTTGGACCGGTTCTCAACGGTCTTGGGACCGTGGCTAGGTCTTCTTCTACGACAGTAACCACAACACATGGCTCATGAAGCTCTTCTTCAGGCTTCATCGTCTGAAGGGGGTAGAAGGGATTCACGTGAAGAGGGTCGTGACTACCTAGGTCACCTCCCTAATAAAAATTTGCATACCTCTATCGCATGTAGCCTTGAGGTTTTGATGGACCTCGCGTCAAAACTGCGATCTAGGTTGCGGCTGGTTAGCTCTTCCTGCACGGGAGAGAGCTGTCTCCATTAGGTGCGGCAATGAATGAAGGCTAGGAACTGGAGTCATCTTGGGCTGGAGAGGATGAAGGACTCGATCTTCTAATAAGTCAATGCCTTGAGATCTCTTGTAATCTCCAGAGACACGGCCAAAGTGACGGGGCTAGTTCAGAATGGTACTATTAGGGAAAACCTTCGCGTGCCAAGGCTGAAGGTGCTTGCTCGATGAAGGAGGAGTGGGCAAGAGCAGAATTGAGTCATGCAAAGGCTCGGGTCTAAGGCGAGGGGACGTTTGTGATGGCGGCGCGTGTGCGCCTCTTGAAGAAGGATTACAGGAGACCTGGGGATCAGCCCGAGCTCGTGCAAGTGATCTGGCCTTAAGAGGCTAAGAACTACGACTAGGTGTTTATAAGAGAATAGGTGTAGGACTTGGCCTTGGAAGGTTCGATCTTGGATACGGAATCGAGGTAATAGAAGGGTTGCCCAAAGGTGTGAATCAAGTTGGTAACCCACGAGCCTTGTGGTGTGTGTGAGGGGTGGAGACCGTGGGGTTTCCGCCTCATTGTGTTGAGCCTCTAAGGATAGAGACCAAAGGTGCAGAAATGTGGGGGGTAGCCTTATGGTAACCCACAGAAGTAATGGCAGCTTGTTTGCCTTTTGTAGAAAAGGGACTGGCCAACCTTCCGACATACCTCAGGAACACGACTTGCAAGAGACTTGCTGGCAGCTGAGTGCATGCTATGTGGGGCAACAGAAGTGCTGTCGATGCAGGGCGCCTTGGTGGAGTTTCCACTAGAGCGAGGAAATGGGGAGTGAGGGACCTTTAATCCCGCCTCACACTGGTCTAGGTTAAGACTTGGGAGCTAGACAAGGGGTCTTTGCTTAAGAGGATGGCTGGGAACGAAGTCAAAGGAACTTGTTCTCTAGAGACACTCTCAAATGCGAGGATCAGAAAATCCCTTATTTGGATAAATGGATAACAAAACCCGCAAGCCATAAATAAAATGTGAAACGATAATGAAAGCAGATAATAAAAGAAGAAACTAGACAAACAAGAACGATCTGATTAAGGGATAGTAAGTCCCTAGTGGAGCCACCAAGCTAGTTAAGTGCCTCGATCTCGCCCTCCGGATCGTTTTGGAGATCGAGCGACACTCGTCTCGGGTTTCGAGGGAAGACCAGAGATGTTTTTGAGATCTCTCTCTCGAGAACCTCATTCGAGAACTGGGGCAGGTGTTACCAACCGATGAGAGAGTAATTTAAGGTGGGTTTGGGACTTACTAGGGCTGGCTCACATGGGCAACCTCTTAGATCACGAAGAAAGCCCCCCAGTAATAAAACTGGTTCGAAATCGCCTCCCTTGGCTTGTATTCTTCTTGTTTTTTGCAATCACACATATACGGCAAAGGTTATAAGACAGGTGGGTCAAACCTCACCCTTTTCTTCTGTGATGAATGTACACAAGCATGCGCATTCAAAAAGAGAAATAAGAGAAGAAAGACAAGGGAGAGAAGAATTTGACTGAGTGAGAGGATCAGAGCGGTGACTAAGCTGATGAATAATTGGCTTGACATGGTAGTAAAATGGGCTCAGTAACTAAGACCGGCTCACAGGATTACTACTAGGCATCATTACCAGTACCAACTAGCTAGGCATGATGGTTAGTTTGTCGAGGCAATAAAGCAGGCCAAGTAATCCCGGCACAACAACATTATGGCTAGACGACAGGACTACAATGACAGGCTAACCTTAATCCCTCTTAGTCGAATGAAAGACTAACAAAATGATGGTTATGAGGAAATAATAAGAAATGAAGTAAGAGAAGAAGGAAATAAAAGGAGGGTGTGAAGAAAGGAAGAGAAGAGTATGAAAAGCAAGAGAATAAAAGAGAAGAGGGAAGGAAGATGCAGTCAGCATCAGGCATTGTCGACGCTAAGCTACACCGACTGTGTTATACAAAGAAGAGGAGAGAGAAGACACAACGGTGCTTGGCTTCACCGACTGTGCTTGAAGAAGAGGGAGAAAATGCAATCGACGCTAAGTTTCACCGACTGTGTTAAAAGAAGAGAGAGAAAATGCACTCAACGCTAAGCTTTGTCAACTGTGTCAAAAGAAAAGAGAGAAAACATAGTCGGTGCTAGGCTTCACCGTCTGTGTTAGAAGAAGAGAGAAAATGCAATCAACGTTAGGCTTCGCCAACTGTGTTAAAAGAAGAGAGAAAACACAGTCGACATTAGAATTCATGATTGTGTCAAAAGAAGAGAGAGAAAATGCAGTCGGTGCTAGGCTTCGTTGACTGTGTCAGAAGAAGAGAAAAGGAGAGACCCAACCAGCATTAAGCTTACATCGGCTGTGATGGAAAAGAAGCAAAAGAGAGAGATCGAGCCGACGCTAGGCTTTACCGACTGTGAAAGAAAAGGAGAGAGAAATCCAGCCGGTGCTAGGCTTCACCGACTGCAACAAAAAAGAAGGAGAGAGAGAAATCCAACAGACGTTAAGCTTCATCGACTGCAACAGAAGAGAAGGAGAGAGAGAAATCCAAATGGTGCTAGGCTTCACCGACTGCAACAAAAGAGAAGGGGAGAGAAATCCAGTTGCCATTAGGCTTCACCAATTGTAACAGAAGAGAAGGAGAGAGAGAAATCCAGTCGACGCTAAACTGCAATAGAATAGAAGGAGAGAGAGGAATCCAGCCAGCGTTAGGCTTCACCGACAGCAATAGAAGAGGAGAGAGAAAAATCCAACCGATGCTAGGCTTTACCAACTACAACATAAGAGAAGGAGAGGGAGAAATCTAGCCAACGCTAGACTTCACCGACTGCAGCAGTAGAGAGAAGGAGATGAGACAAGAAGAAGAGAGATAAAGATAGAAATAAGAAACATGGGAGGAGAGAGAAAGAGATAGAGACAAGATAGAGGAAAACTGAGAGAAAGAGATAGAGATGAACAAGAGGGGAAGAGAGAGAAAATTACCTGCTTGAAGGGTACCAGCCCTTTTTTTCTCTCTCCTCTCTCTCTCCCCAAGCAAGAATGGAAATTTTATTAAATCACTAAGAAATGAACCCCAGGTCCTTACAATTTAGCTTTGCATGTTTATATAGATAAGTTAAAACGTGGGTGTATGCCCAAAAACTACTTAGAATTGAAGATAATTACAATTTAATTAAATTTAAAGAAATTCTAAAAATAGGTGCAAAAGGACTATTTTGCCCTTGCCTAACATTGCGTGAACTTTCATAACAGTCTTTGCTGTTGCCCAAGAACTTGCGTGATCTTCCGTTGCTGACTCGAGGTCGTTCTGATGCCCATTTGATCGAAAGATTATTATTTTCTTGTAGGGCTCGGCATGGCGATCATTTTGATACCAACTTTGAACCATGAATCCTGTTTTTGAGCCATGATCATGAGACTTGAATTTTGTATGAATCTTGAAAACTTCAGATCATTGTGTGCTTGTTCCTTGATGCTTCTTCGTAATTTCTTCATTGAATCACACTGAGCATGCCGTCACGATCACGTTGCAACAAACATAGCTTGATTTCGTGTCCACATGAAGATTTTGTCGTCTTGAATTTTTTATCGGAATCTTGAAATTCGACAGCCGGAATTTACAGCAACTTTGACGCCTTTGTATGTGAAATCCAACAGTTCATCATACGCGAGGTTCGGACTAGAGATAGCCTCGGACCTCACGGGCATAATGCAATTGGTTCCATGCCGATCGTGTATGCGAGCGTCATGATCTGGCTGCTCGAATGAGGCATGCTGTTGCTGAATTTTTTGCAACTTCCTTCATGGATCAGCGACTTTCATTTAGTTTTACTCTCTGCTCGTACATCGTCAAGGGGCGTACCACATATCGAATTGCTCGTATTGATGAAATGAACACGCTGACCAAATTTGAGAGCGATCTGACTTGGAAAGAGTGAGTTATAGGCCCCAAAAGTGACTGCCCGTGACTATACAGACAGCCACCTTTAATGGTGTTTTGATGCAGTGAGGCCACACAAGAATAGTGTGCAGCCTAACCCTTTTC
>NW_006499948.1:1694909-1784236 GCF_000471905.2 Amborella trichopoda | reverse complement strand
AGACCAATTTCGTTGAAATTGCTTTGTTGTGTTCACTACCTTAGACATGTCTGATCGTGATGAAACTTGGCAGGTGGTCTTTTGAAGTGTTGATGAAGATCTTGACAGAATATGGGGCCATTATGAGACTGTCAAGAATTTCCACTGTTTTGTAGGCTTTATTGACCTCCTTCCTATAAGGAACCAAGGTGTTGAAAAATACGTTCAAACAGGATAAAAGACAGACACAGATGACAATGAGAGGAGGAGAGAGAAATCATAGTAAAAAACGTGTTCCACCAGCTGTGACATGAATAGAGAAGAGCAAGAATGAAGGAAACATAGGTGGTGCTAGGCCTTTACCGGTTGTGGCGAGAGAAGCATGAGAAGATGCAGACGACGCTAAGCCTTCGTCAACTGTGTTAAATGAAGAAGAAAGGGAGGACACAAATGATGTTAATCCCTTGTCGACTGTGTTAGAAGAAGAGGAGAGAGAGAACATAAGTGACACTAAGCTTCACCGGCTGGGTCAAAAGAAGAAAAGAGAGGGGACACAGGCGGCGTTAAACCTTCGCAGGCTGTGTCAAAAGAAGAAGAGAGAGGGGACACAGGCAGCGCTAGACCTTCATCGGCTATGTTAGAAGGAGAAGAAAGAGGGGACACAGGCGGTGCTAGACCTTTGTCGGCTACGTCAAAAGAAGAAGAGAAGAAAGACAGAGTTTTTAATAGAGGTCTGTCATGGGCGAACAGAGAAAAGAAACAAAAGCCCAGGAAGAGAGTCATGATGGACCAGAGGATGAAGAGAGAGAGATAAAGATGAGAAGAAAGAGAGAGCAAGAGAGATAGAGGTGGGAAGGGAAGAGAGAAAATGAAGGATAGAGAATAGAAGAAGAGAGAGATGAGAGAAAAGAGAGGTGAGAAGGGGAGTGAGAGAAAGAAGGATAAAGATAAGAAGAAGAGAGAGATGAGAGAAAGGAGAGAAAGGAGAAATAGAAAGAGGGAAGAGATAAAGAAGAGGAGAGAGAAAGGGGGAGGAGAGAGAAAGTTACCTTATCAAGGGGTACCAGACCTTTTTTTCTCTCTCCTCTCGCTCTCTCTCTCCACGACTCACCCATGAACTCAAGCAATAAGCGAAATTTTATTGAATGAATGAAAGTTGAATCGAAGGTCTTTTTACAATGAAGCTTTACATGTTTATATAGAATTGGGCCCAAACATGGGTGGATGCCCTAAAACTACCTAGAATTGAAGATAATTACAATTTATTTGAATTAAAAAAATTCTAAAAATGGGTGAAAAAGGACTGTTTTGCCCCTACCTAACAATGTGTGGAATTCCATAACAGTCCCAACTGCTGCCCCAGTACTTGCGTGATCTTCCATGACTGATCCGGAGTTGCTCTGATGCCCGTTTGATCGAAAAATGATGTTTTTCTTGCAGGGCTCATCTGTGGTTCGGGGAGCATCCTTTATGCTTATAGCAACCGGATTTGGAAAATCTATCGCGGTGGTTGACGCGCCACTTCATCTTTCAAGAGTGTAATGGGGATACGGGGGACTTTTTGATGGGCCGTCGTATAGGTGATCTTTGAAGCTGGGAATTCTATCCTCATGACTTGCTCTATCTCAGGAATGACCTCTAGTTCATCTTCTGGCCAAAGTGGTTCAGAACTGGGGGTAGAGGGTAAGGATTCCTCGTCAAGTGAAGACGAAGTTTCTTCAGGGATGATAGTTGGGATGCTAGAATGAATCGGGGTTAAAGGGAGAGTTCTGCCTTGCCTTTCTTCTTCTTTGAAAATGTTTACCAATGTTCTCCCCACATCCTCAACATCTTCGTGAGGCGAAGACGTTGTCTTCATTGTAGACTTGTGATCCCCCTCATTTAGCTTTTGAGGTGACACCAGATCTGTGCAGTGATACTTAGCATCAGTGTAGTGAGTTTCAGCGACAAGAAACAGTCTTTTCTCAACATAGACCGTATGTTGTCTCCCATCTCGGCTATACTTGAAACACTGGTGCAATGTCGATGGAACCACTCCCTGATCATGGAGCCATGGCCGATCGAGGAGAGCCATGGCCGATCGAGGAGAATGTTGTAAGAAGTGTCCATGTCGATTACATGAAACTGAGCATAATCGTTCAGCTCACTGATCTTGAAACGAGGGCAAACTGTGCCAGCTGGCTTCTCTCTTGACTAGTTGAACCCTTGAATTGTGACGTGGGTCAAAGTAAGATCTTCAGACCCTAAACCCAATTGAGTAAGGATCCTCCTTGGGATAAGGTTGACTGCCGACCCTCCATCTAACATCACTCGGTTGATGGGGCGAGCATGTAATTCACCAGTCACAAAGAGAGGGCAATTATGAAACTTTTCTCCCAGTTACATATCGTCCTCTGGAAAGGTGACTGGCATACATCCTCCTAAACTGACAGGGTCCACCTCAATGGGTTCCACTTCAGTCTCGTACACCTCTAGGTTAGAGAGAGCCTGAATTAAAGCCATCCGGTAATCCTTCGGGGGCATGAGGGAGTCGTAGATGCTGAGAAGGGCTAAAAGCATCCTCAGATGTTCTATCACATCATATTTCACCTTTTCTTGATCAAGGCTTTATGCTCCTAGTCCTACCACTGCTTTGGGTGGTATGCTGGGTTGAGGAGAAGGTTTGGGTGGAAGAGGTTTATTTTGGCCTGCTGGCTGGCTTGATTGCACAGTAGGCTTGGTTTGAGTGTTGGAGGTTTACGGTTTTGGAAGTGATTGAGTCAGAGGTATCCCAGGGAATAGAAGAATAGGTGGATTGTTTGGGATATTTGGGTTAAGAAGGAGCCCAGGGAGCTAGAGGATAGGAAAATTGGTATTCGGATTAGAGCTAAGTGGCAGACTAGAAACTTCAAAGTTCCTGACTTCTACGGTGGGGGTTGTAACGTCTTCCCCAACTTGAGGCTCATTTGCCCCATGCTAGGTGATGCTCCTGATTTTTACCATATGACAAACCTCATGAGAATAAAAGCTCTGCCCCCTTGATTCTCTCAGTCTATGCTGAAAGTCGGGCTCAGGGGACTACTAGGGTTTCTTTGGCTTTGACTTTTTGTGCTTCTTTGAAGAAGATGGCTCTGGTTTGGCTTTAGCTACCAGGGCATCAGCAACTGTTAAGAATTCAGCTGTCTAGGCCATGGTCTTTTTCAACCACTTCCGTTATGTCCTGCTTATGTTGATTCCTTCAAATTCTTTGTCGAGAGCCTCGTAGTCTGGACATTTCAAGGTTGTACTTGCAGAAGACATTGGAGAAGAAGGATGAGAAGAAAAAGAAGAAGAAAGAGAAGGGTCAGAAGATGGGAGACTTTTAAGGTCGTTCCCCTCATCGGACCGATCTAGGTAGCGTTCTATGTCATCACTAGGGTTGGCCTTTTACAGGGAATCTTTTAGGTCTTTTCCTTGCTTAGACCATTGGGGAGTACTTTTAATGTCGTCACCCTCATTGGATGTGCTCTGAGGAGAAGATGACTTGGGATGTCCTCTTGATGGGGTGAGGAAGGAAGGAGGATCGTGTCAGGGATGAAATCCAATAAGGTTTGCAGTGAGGGAAGTGGCCTGAGAAATTCCTACTCGACTGACGGTTGACTCATGCTAGTTGAGCCATCTTGTTTCTCTAGCGAGCAGCCCTAGATGCCCGTCACCTTCTGGTTTTCTATAGTGGTGCTTGATTCGTCTTGCTAGGCTTGTGAACAACCCTAGCTTGGCAAACTGCTTCTCGCCTTAAGGAGTTGAGTCTACTTCACCCATGGTGGACTATGCATGGCTGAGAAGCCGAGGTTTAAGTAGGTTTTGAATCATTATCACGCGAGTCTTATGCTGGGAGCCCCTCTTACAATAGTGGAGCAGTGACTTGGGGATCACTTACTAAAATGTTGTAAGAATCTTGACATTCCTGTATTTTCTTTACGAGTATAATATGGAAACTGGTGCATTCCCACAAGTAGTGGCTCCATATCTGGTGGTATGGGCACCAACAGTCTTCAGTTCCCCGGGTAAGGTGTTGGGGCTGTCTTGCTGGTTTTTGTTTGATTAGGCCTTCCTAAAGCATTATAACTTAAAAGGTGTGAGGGATACCAAGGGCTTCGTCTTATTCTTGGACGAGTATAGCGTAGGAGGCTTATGCTACCCCCAATGACTTCTTTAGGTCCTCAAGCTTTATCTGACCCTTATGAATCAGGGCCTCGACGATATCCTTTAACATGAAGCAACCATTTGTGAGGTGATTGATCCTTTTATTGTAAGCACAATAATTCACCTGAGTATCGAGCCCAGCTTGCTTAGGGAACTGGGCTTCTGGAAGCTCGATCATGTTTTGTTTTAGCAACAATCGGAATAGCGCAGGGACCCATTCCTTCTCAAAGGGGTAAACCTTGTTCCTATGCCAAGTCCAATAGTCATCTCGATTAAGATTCGTAGGTGGGGGTACTCGGTTGTACGACTGTTGTTGCTTGCCTGCCTGAGGTGTTGCCTTTGTTGTGCTCACCCCTTTTGAGAGATCCAAAGTTTGGGAGTGAGCCTTCTTTGGATCACTGACTGTGACAGCTTTACTGATTACTCCTTTTTGTTGGCTGCCCCGAGTGTTAGTCAGAGAACTACCATTGCCCCAGTTGTTCCCTGAGCTTGTAGGCTATTGTCATGACAAGCCGTAGTGGCATGATAGGATTTCTATGCAGAGCGATTTAGAGATCAACTTTGACAAGGAAGTCAGATTGGAGGCCTCGACATGTAGAGTAATTTCGGGTTGCATGTTTCGTACATAAGTTTGAACTGCTTCCCTTTCAAGCATGGGATTGGGATGGCGAGCGGCCAAATTTCTCCATCTTGATACGAACTGGTCCACAGGCTCATCGGGGTCTTGGGTCAAGGTGAGAAGTTTGATGGTTTGAACCTCTCTCTCGACCTCATAGAAACGCTGATGGAACAATTTCTCCATTTCTTCCCAAGTTTGCACTGAGTTTGCATACCACTAAAAAGCTGGGCCGTCAAGGGTTTGAACAAACTGACGGAGGAGGAGTCTCCTATCACCCGCTGTTTCTCAGCATGCTGCATGGAAATGGTCGATATGTTGGTTCAAAGACGTGGTTCCATTGAATAGGGGAAACTTCCCTTTCTTGTAATCTGAGGGAAACAGGACCTGATCAATGTATGAAGTATACGGCTTTTGATAAGGCATTGCACCATGTACCTCGAAATTTGTCTGTTCTTTAAGCTATGGATAACCATAGCATCAATTTCTGCCTGTGAGACGGGGTGAGGGACATAATTGTCCTGTGAGGCAGAGGGAAGGGGCTGCCTTGATTTGAGTGGTGGGAACTGACCTCATGGTTAGTTAATTGTCGTGCGACATCTATACGATCAATCTTCTCCATCATTGCGCACACCATATCTTAAAACTTGTTCATGCAGTCTTCCTGTGAGTCAGGTTCATTTATAACCATCACGCTGACTGTTTCTCTCAGGAGGTCAGCCTTAATTACGATTGAGGGCTTACGAACTTGACAGGTCATATGCTGCAGATCGGTCAGCATGCCCCAACTGGACTCGACTCTTATATGCTGATCACGTGAGGACCGATTCTCGATGGTCTTGTGATTGTGGCTACTAAGTGGCTTGGTCGTCTTCTACGACACTAACCACAATGTAGGCTCATGGAGTTCTTCTTCAGGCTTCGTCATCTGAAGAGGGTTGAAGGGATTCAGGTGAAGAGGATCATCAGAGCTGGCTGCGTCGACCGTCTTAGTCACTTCCTTTGTCAGAATTCGCAAACCCCCATCGCATTTAGTTATGAGGTTTTGATGGACCTCGTGCCAAAACTGTGATCGAGACTGCAGCTGGTCGGCTCTTCTTGCACAAGAGAGAGTTGTCTCCATAAAGTGTGGCAAAGGATGAGGGCCAAGGACTAGAGTCATCCTGGGCAGGGGAGGATGAAGGACTTGATCTTTCATCAGGTCTTTGCCCTGAGCTCTCTTATGCGCTCCAAAGACACGACTGAAATGATGGGGCTAGTTCAAAATGGTACTCTTGGGGAAGGTCTTCAAGTTCCAAGGCTGGAGATGCTTGCTCGAAGAACGAGGAGAAGGCAAGAGTAGAGTTGACTCATGAGGACACCTGAAAAGAGGACGAGGGGCTGTATGTGATGGCAACCTGTGTGCGCCCTTGAAGAAGGATCACGGGGGACCTGGGGGTCAGCCTTGGCTCGAGCAAGTGATCTGGCCTTAGGAGGCCGAGAACTGCGAGCAGGTGTCTGTAAGAGAACAGGTGCGAACCCTTACAGGGTGTGCTAGTGTGTGCTGAGTAGGAGGACAAGAAGGTCATCTCTTGTGTACTCGGCTTGGCGCAAAGATGGCGTTGCCCCGAGCAGTGAGATGCTTATGAACAACATATGCAGGACCTGGCCTTGGTAGGTCTGATCCTAGACGCTAACCCGAGGTAATATAAGGGTTGCCCCGAGGTGTGCCTCGAGTGGATGACCAAGGAGCCTTATGGTGTATGCGAGAGGTGGAGGCCCTAGGGTCTCTGCCTCAATGTGTCGAGCCTCTAGGGATAGCGAGCCGTGGTGGTGCAGGAATGTGGGGTGTAGCCTTGCAATGCCCACAGAAGCAATGGTAACTTGTTTTAGTTTTGCAGAAAGGGATTGGGCAGCCTTCCGACATACCTCTATAGTACGACCGACAAGTGACTCGCCGGTGGCAGGGTGCATATTGCCAATGCAAAGGGCCTAGGCGGAAGTTCCATCAGAGTTAGGAGATGGGGAGTTAGGGACCTTTAAGTCCCTCCTCACACCAATCCAGGTTAAGACTTGGGAGCTACACCGGGGGTCTTTGCTCAAAAGGAGGGTTGGGAAGGAAGTTCAAGGAACTTATTCCCTCGGGACACTTACAAATGTGGGGATAAGAAAATCCCCAATCCAGATGAATGGGTTACAAAACTTGAAAGCCATAAGTGTAAAGACAAAAAATAAAAGGAGAAACTAGTCAAACAAGTATGATCCTACTAAGGGGTAGTAAGTCCTCAGTGGAGTCGCCAAGCTGTTTAGGTGCCTCGATCTCGCGCTTCAAATTCAGATGATCGGGTGGCAAGCGTCTCAGGTTTCAAGGGAACTCGGGACTTGAGGTTGCTCTCTCGAGAACCTTGTTCAAGAGCAAGGGCAGGTGGACTAACCGATGAGAGAGAAATTTAAGGTGGATTCGGAACTCACTCGGGTTGGCTTGCATAGAGGCCCTCTTAGATCACGAAGAAAGCCCCTCAATCATAAAACTGGTTCAGAATTGCGTCCCTTGACTTGTATTCTCCTGTTTCTGCAATCACACACATATGGCAAATGTTCCTCACCTTGCCTTGGGTAAATGTACATAGGCGTGCACATTCAAAAAGAGGAGGAGAAGAATGAGAGAAGAAAGATTGGGGTTAAAAGAATTTGACCAGATGGTGAGACCGATACAGTGACTAAAATAGTAGGTAATTAACCCAGCGTGGCAGTAAAACGGGCACGATAACTCAAACCGACTCAACAGAATTACTACTAGATGACAGTGCTAATACCGACTAGCTAGACACAATGGCTAGTCTATCGTGGTGATAAAGCGAGCACAACAACTCTGATCAGCATGACGACATTATAGCTAGACAACAAGACTACCATGAAAGGCTAGTCTCGACCCTTCTTAATCAAACGAAAGAGTAAGAGAAAGAAGGAAAAAGAACAGACAGAGAGTGAAGAGAAGAAGGAGAAGAGAATAAAAAGGGGGAGAAAGAGAATGAGGGGAGAAGAAGAGCGTGAGAGATGATAAAGAGAAAAGGAGAGGGCAAGGATAGACACAGACGACAATGGGAGAAGGAGGGAGAAAACTCAGCCGGTGATGGTTTCCGTTGGCTTTGACATAAGAGAAGAAAGAGAAAGAAACACAGAAGGTGATAGGCTTGCATCATCTGTGACAAAAGAGAGGAAAGAGAAGGAACACAGGCGACGATAGGCTAGAGTCATCTGTGACAGAAGAAAAGAGAGAGAAGGAACATAAGCAGCGATAGGTTAGCATCGTCTGTGATAGAAGAAAAGAGAGAGAAGGAAAACAAGCGGCAATAGGTTAGCGTCGTTTGTGACAGAAGAAAAAATGAGAGAAGGAAAACAGGTGGCAATAGGTTAGCGCAGTCTGTGATAGAAGAAAAGAGAGAGAAGGAACACAGGTGGCGATACGTTAGCGCCATCTGTGACAGAAGAGAAAACGAGAGAAGAAACATAGGTGGGGATAGGTTAGCGCCATCTGTGACAGAAGAAAAGGGAGAGAAGGAACATAGACGGCGATAGGTTAGTGCCATCTATGACAAAAGAAAAAAAAGAGAAGGAACACAGGGGGCAATAGGTTAGCGTCGTCTGTGATAGAAGAAACAAAAGGAGAAAGGAAATACAAGCGGCGATGTGTTAGCGCCGTATGTAACAAAAGAGATAAGGGAGAGAACTTTTGACAGAGACTCGGCTCACCATCCTTGTTAAGGCCCGACCCATTGTTCATGTCTCATGAATAAGGAGGCATCACACAAGATAATAGGACAGCCATGCGTGAATGGAAAAAGAGACGTAGGGAAAGAGGAACATGATAGGCCAGAGAAGGAAGAGAGAGAGAGATAAAGATGAAAGATGGAAAGAAAAGGAGAGAGAGAAAGAGAGATAGAGATGAGAAAAGAGGAGACAGAAAGAGAGAGATGGTAAATGAGGAGAGAGAGAGATAGAGGATGAGGAGAGAGAAGAGAGGAGGAGAAAGAAAAGGGGAGGAGAGAGAAAGTTACCTTACCATAGGATATCGATGCTTTTCTTCTCTCTCCTCTCTCTCTCTCCAAGATGTACCACCAACTCAAGCAAGAATTTGAATCTTTATGGCATGAATTGAAGTTGAACCGAATGTCATTTACAATTTAGCTTTGCATGTTTATATAGAATTAGGCTCAAACATGGGTGGACGCTCAAAAACTATCTAGAATTGAAGAATATTACAATTTATTTGAATTAAAAGAAATTATAAAATGGGTACAAAAGGACAGTTTTGCCCTTACCTAACAATGTGTGGAATTCTAGAACAGTCACTGCTGCTGCCCGAGAACTTGCATGATCTTTCATGACTGATCTAAGGTTGCTCTGATGCCCTTTTGATTGAAAATTGAGTGTTTTCTTGTAGGCCTTGGCATGGTGATTGATTTGATACCAACTTCGAGCCATGAATCATGTTTTTAAGCCATGATCATGAGACTTGAAGTTTGGATGAATCTTGAAAACTTTAGATCGATAGTGCACTTGTTCATTGATGTTTTTCTTTTATTTATTTGCTGAATTGCACTGAGCATGACGTGTCATGATCACGTTACAATAAACGCAACTCGATTTTGTGTCCGAATGAAGATTTCATCGTCTTGAATTTTTTACAGGAATCTTAAAATTTGGTGGCCAAAATTTACAGTCATATGCGGGGTTCGGATCAGAGATAGCCTTGGACCTTACGCACATAATACAATTGGTTTCACATCGATCGGGTATACGAGCATCGTGATTTGGCCGCTGGAGGGAGGAGTACTGCTGCTGATTTTTCTGCAATTTTCTTCATAGATCAGAAACTTCTCTCTAGTTTTTCTCCCTACTTGAGTATAGTCACGGGGCGTACCACCTATCAAAACGCTCATCTTGATGAGATGAACATGCTCACAAAATTTGAGCATGATCTAACTTGGAACGAGTGAGATATAGGCCTCGAAAGTGACTGCTCGTGACTGTATTAACAACCACCTTTAATGGTGTTTTGGTGCAAGGTGGCCACACGGGAATAGTGTGCGGTCTAGCCCTTTTCAATATTTTATCCATAACTTTGTTTTAGAGTGCTCGATTAAGCTGAAACTTGACTCATTGGGGCTTTTAACCGTGTTGGATCCAATGGCGGTGGTCCCATAATTGTTTGACACACCAAAAATTTAATTCTAGTTATGGGGACCATTTCAAGGTGCTAGAGGCTGATTTTGTCGAAATTATTTCTTTGAGTTCACTGCCTTAGACATGTCTGATTGAGATGAAACTTGGCAGGTAACCTTTTAGAGTACTTATGAGGATCTTAACCAGTTCTGGGGCCATTCTGAGACTGTAAAAATCTCTACTATTTTGTAAGTTTTATTGACATGCTTCCTTTTTGTTCAAATAATATTTTGTAAAAATATGTTCAAATAACCAGGGAATAAGGGGTAGAGTTTGTACCATTGTGAGTGGTGGTGCGATAGAGCCTCCAGAAGCTTCTCATGCTAATTCTTCATTGACTTTAAAATTGACTTCTGGAGCACCCCGCACAGGGTTTTGTTGAACACCTCAGCTAAATCGTTGGCTCGAGGGTAGTAGATGGTCGAGCATTTCCACTCGAATCCAAACTGGTTAACTAGGCGATCAACATGATGGCTTTTGAACTAATGGCCATTATCATAGATTATTCGGTCCCGGACCGATATATGATGTGGTGGCGCACGAAGTTGGCCATAGTGGTCCTTGAAACCTACTTGAGAGGGATTGCTTCAACCCACTTGGAAAAGTCATATGTTGTTGCTAGAATGATGGCATCACCCAAGGCAGAAGAAGGGTCGATGGGTCCTACAATATCCATACCCCACTGAGAAAAGGGCCATGATGTCACTGTAGGATGGAGAGGCTCCGGGGGCTGCTGAATGAGGCTTGAGTGCAATTAGCAAACCTGACATCTCTTAGCATAGTTTTGGGCGTCGGCCACCATTTGAAGGCCAATAATAGCCGAGTCTATGTAGACATTCATAGAGCTTAAGGCCGAACTGATGCAGTTCACAGATACTTGAATGCATTCCTTCGAGAACTTTTCTTGCTTCTTGTGTATCGATACATCTGAGGAGAATTTTGTCAAATGATCGACAAAAAATAACATCCCCATCGAGAAGGGTGTACTTAGTAAACATCCGCCGTATACCGTTGCATTCTGCCCGATCCTCAAGCAGCCTTCCATACTTTATGAAATTCATGATAGACTCCCTCCAGTCTACCACTTGTTTTACCATTGCACACATCAGGTCGAAGAATTTTGGCTCTTGCTTCTCGGAATTGGATTATTTTCGTCAAGACATTTCTTTCTCTGCCTTAATAACATCCTTGGCAGCAAGGAGTGCTCCGAACGGATAAGGCGGGCATTTGGGAATGATATCTTTCTCTTCATTTGCATCAACTTCGGTTTTCAAGTCGACATGTCTCCATTCTGTTACCCAGACAGGTGTGGGCTCTGATGAAGATAATTGAATGGTAGCCCCGAGCTTTGAGAGCACATTGGCTTGAGAGTTCAGCCTCCTAAGGATATGACTTAGAGAGAAATCATCGAACTCAGCCATGTAAGATTTGGTCGTGTCATGATAAGGTTTGAGAGTATCCTTCTTGACGTCATAAATCCCTTTAAGCTGTCAGATGACTAGCTCAGAGTCGCTGAAGATGTTTAGCTGTTTTAGGTCCAGTTCCTGGGTGATCTCCAATCTGATTATGAGGGCTTCATAATCAGCTTCATTATGAGAAAATGCCTCCGGTTGGGTGCCTCTATCTTGCCCTCTGGATCTAAGTGATCTGAAGTCACGTGTCTCGGGTTTTTGATAAACCCGGGATTTGAGATCGCTCTCTTGGAACCTTGCTCGACGGCAAAGGCAGGTATACCAACCAATGAGAGACGAATTTTAGGTGGGTTCGGGACTAACTCGGGCTGGCTCATGTGGGCGCCCTCATAGTTCGCGAAGAAAGCCCCCCAGTTGCTTGAGCTGGCTTGGAATTGCCTCGCTTGACCTGTAATCCTCTTGTTTATTCTGCACAACACTTCTATGGTTAATTTCTAAGACAAGTGGGTCAAAGGGGCCCACCCTTGTCTTAGGGCAATGCACGTTCACATGAGAAGGTGATGAAGTGCAAGGTTCGGTGAAAGATAGAAAAGAGAAGAGAGCATGACGTGGGGGTGAGACTAACATGACAATGAGAAACTATCGACTCGGAGTGGTAGCAAAATGAGCATGGTTCTCAAGCCCAGCATGGCGGTAATACTACTTAAAATCGAGACCGACATGTCAGTGATAGGCTAGGTCGACCCTCCATCAAGAGAGAGGAGAAAGAGGTGAAGAGGAGAGAATGAGACGGCAAAGAGAAGCTGAAGCCCGAAGGTCAATAAGCATCGCGGTGGGCAATGCAAAGACACGACGCATCCCTTGTGGACGGCGCCAGCTTCTGACAAGGCACACGACGATAGTTTCTCCTAGGTCGCCCGGCTATAGGTGCGGGATGCAAGGAGAATGGCGACGAGCATCGGGCATGTGGAGGAGGCTCATGGACAACGATAGGTGTTGTCGAAGCCTCTAGCGGGCGGCGATAGGTATCGTCATCTTCACTAGACACGCAATAGAGGATGACCCCTACAGGTGGCAACAAAGCTTTGCCGTCTGGATTCTTCGTCGAGACGTCACAGCTACGTCTGTGGGTGGTGATAGGCAGCGCCATCTACAGACTTCACTGGAAGAAAGATACCGGGAGGGGGACTCGTGCATGGCGCTGCCATCACCATGCACAACCTGTGGAACCAAGGGAGAGGCATGCACGGCACTACCACTGACCTCTGCAAGAAACTCAAGCAAAGAAGATGGAGAAGAGAGGGGAGAAGAGAGAGAGAAGAAGAAAAGAAAAAAGAAGAGAGACAAGGTTTAACTCAACCTTAGGGGTACTGGTCAAAACGCTCCTCTCACCTCACTCTCTCTCTCAAACGTGACAACCACTGCTAAGAAATAGAAACTTGTATTAAGTGAAAACTCTCTCTTGTGCGTGTATCTCTCTGCCTCTCTTTTTACGTATAATGATGGTATATATATATAGAAGTATGCCCCAAACATGGGTGGATGATAAAAGTAACCCTAATTGCTAAAAATTAAATTTAAATTGAATTAAAAGAAATTAGAAAATAGGGTGCAAAATGACGATTTGCCTCTTTTTAACAAGTCGTGGAATTTCAAAATCGTCCCTATGTTGCCTTAAGACTTGCGTGATCTTACATGGCTAATCCGGGGTTGTTCTGATGCCTGGTTGATCATAAGATGATTGTTTTCTTGTAGGGCTCGTCATGGAGATCAATTTGATACTAACTTCGAGCCATGGATCATGGTTTTGTTGCACGATCATGTGACTTGAAATTTGAGTAGATCTTGAAACTTTGAATCGATAGTGTGTTCATTCCTTGATGTTTTTATGTGTTTTCTTCACTGAATCACACTGAGCATGCCATTATGATCACGGGGCACCAAACGCTGCTTGATTCCGTTGCGAAACGAAGATTTTGCAAGTTTGGAATTTTTGCTGGAATCAAGGATTCCAGCGATGGAATTTACAATCTGTTCATCGGCTTCATGTGTACAATCCGACTGTAAATCATGTACGGGGTTCAAGTTAGATATGGCCCGTGATTTTACGCCCACAATGGAATTGGTCTAGCATCGATCGGGCTCGCGAGCAGCGTGATTTGGCCACTCGAGCGAGGCATGAAATTGCTAATTTTCTTGCACTTTTCTTCATGAATCAGCAACTTCTCTCTAGCTTTTCTTTGTGCTCGGGTATCGTCACGGAGCTTGCCACATATCGAATCACTCGTCTTGACTTGACGAAAATGCTCACCAAATTTGAGCACGATCCTACTTAGGACAAGTGAGATACGAGCATCAAAATTCAGTGGTCGTGACTGTCTCTTCAATGGTGTAGTGTTGTAAGGTGGCCGCATGGGAATAGCATGCAGCTTCTCCTGTTTCACTCTTTCGCCTATAACTGCTTCCTAGAATGTCCGTTTGGGCTGAAACTTGACCCCTAAGGTGATGGTGGTTCCATAGTAATTTGAGACATGAAAAATATAGCTCTAGTTATAGGGGTCTGTTTCAGGGTGTTAGAGGTCGATTCTATCGGAACTGTTTCTCAGTCTGCACTGCCTTAGACATGTCGGAATGCGACGAAACTTGGCAGAAAACTCTTGAGAGACCTCATGAAGATCTTGGCTAGTTTTAGGGTTGTTCTGAGACTGTCTGAATTTCCACTGCTTGCTTGGCCTTTATTGAGCGAGGGCCCCATGTTGATGAAAAATACCTTCCAACAGCATGTCCCACCGAATGTTGTGCTTCGAGAGAATCAAGAAGTTTAATCATGCTAGAATTTTGAGGGATCTTTGTCTGAGTCCACACCGTTAAGAGACTATCTATTGTTTTGTAGCATGAGGCCTTTTTCAGGACCTCCTCATACAGAGCAAAGCCTTTTTCGAAGGCTAAATGCTATGAACCTTTGCTCAGAATTGTTTTCTACTACATTAGGTTTGCTTTTGATGCACAAGGTATCTCCTGTAGAGCGGGGTCCAATGGGGGGCTTTTGACTCAACTCGAAAGTCTGGTCCCATGTAAGCTAGGGGTTTGGCGAAGACTACCCTGAAGCCTGTGGTAGGTTAGACCCTGGCTTCATTAGTTTCTTGCCTTAGCGATGGCTCCTAGCATTTTCAGACGGATCAGTTGGTCATTTTCCTCACCCTCAAGGACTCTTGTTGTTGTTGAACTGGGGAGATCTTATGCGGCTCTCACTCCTTGATGAGCCATGAAACCGGTGAGATCTTATGTGGCTCTCACTCCCTGATGAGCCATAAAATAGTGGAGATCTTATGTGGCTTTCACTACCTGATGAGCCATGAAATCGAGGAGATTTTATGAGGCTCTCACTCCCTGATGAACCATGAAATCGGGGAGATCTTATGTGGCTCTCACTTCCTGATGAGCCATGAAACCGGGGATATTTTTGTGGGGCTCTCACTCCCTGACGAGTTATGGAAACTAGGGAGATCTTGTGGGGCTCTCACTCTTTGACGAGCAGCGAAAACTCAAGAGATCTTGTGGGGCTCTCACTCCCTTACAAGTCATCTGGCCTGCGACTGGATGCTGGCTTTTGAGGATTTTAGGCAGACCTCAGTAGCATCGTGGCCATTTGAAAATTGAATGTCGACTGAGGTGGTAGTCGTGCGTCAGCTTGTCTTATCAGTCCAAGCACCCTTTCGTGGGTTTTCACTTGAACAGGAGAAGTGGCGTCGTGAAGACGGCTTTCACCAACTTCTGTTATTCTGGGCTCTTTTACCCATGACCTTGCGATCATGTCCAACCTTTTCATATGTTTTTTCCCATGGTCCCTTTCTGAGGTCTTCACTGTGCCTGGGTTTCTGTTTTTCCATGGAACTCTCTTACTCATGGTTTCATTACCATGCTTGTCCGTCATTTTTACTCATGGCATTCCCTTATCCTGGTGTACACCATGCCCGTTTTTTTTTTTTTAGAAGGCATGTTTTAGGGTCGTGCCTTCGAGACCTGTGCGAAGCCTTTTAATGTCATACGGCCATGATGGGCACTATAGTTTAGGGTAATACAACTGGCCGTAGCAGTAAAGAATGGCAGTATGTAGAGGCCAGAGAGTGAGTCTGGTGATGACTTTGACTCACTTGGAAGGATGGCATGAAGTTGCCTATGAAGAGTTGATTGGATGGTAGGTGAAAGGTGACGACCCACTAGCTAAGGAGAATATGGGTGCCAAGGTGGTTTGTCGTTTGGTGAGCATGGGTAAGACTCACTGGGCGATGATGAAAGATAGTGAAGGTGGCTCGTGCACACGAATAGGCTAGCTAAGGAAGACGTGTGTGGAGATGCACAAAAAGGGCATATGCTCCTAAGTAGGCTCACTGGGAAGAAGAAGACGGTACGTGCACAAAAATGAGTGATTAGGGAAAGCGTGTGCGAAGATGCATGTGAAAGGGGCGTGTGGCTAACAGGGGCATGTTTTAAGGTTGCGCCTCCTAGACCTAGGTAAAGAGGTTTAACGTCATGCGGCCAGAACGCGCACTATGGTTTAAGGTCATATAGCTTGAACTGTAGTTATGCAGTTTTAGGTCATGAAACAAGGACCGTGAAGTTTAAGGTCATGCAACTAGACCTCCGCTACAATTTAGAGTCGTATAGTTTGGACCATGGTTATGCAGTTTAGAGTCCTGCAGCATGGACTGTGGCAGTGCAGTTTAAGGTCATGCAATGTGGATCATGGTTGTGCAATTTAAGGTCATGCAGTGTGGATGATGGTTGTGCAGTTTAAGGTCATGCAATGTGGACCATGGCAGTGCAGTATAAGGTCATGCAATGCGGACCATGGCTGTGCAGTTTAAGGTCATGCAATGTGGAGGCTGTGTAGTTTAAGGTCATGCAATGCGGACCATGGCTGTGCAGTTTAAGGTCATGTAATGCGGACCATTGCTGTGCAGTTTAAGGTCATGCAATGTGGACCATGGAAGTGCAATTTAAGATCATGCAATGCAGACCATGGTTGTATAGTTTAAGGTCATGCAATGGGGACCAAGGCTGTGTAGTTGAAGGTCATGTAATGTGGACCATGGCTATGCAGTTTAAGAACATGCAATGCGAGCCATCGTTGTGTAGTTTAAGGACTTGCAATGCGGACCATGGCTGTGCAGTTTAAGATCATGCAATGCGAACCATGGCTGTACAGTTTTAGGTAATGCAATGCGGACCATGGCTGTGTAGTTTAAGGTCTTGCAATGCGGACCATGGCTGTGCAGTTTAAGGTCATGCAATGCAGACCATGGCTGTGAAGTTCAAAGTCATGCAATGCAGACCATGGCTGTGCAGTTTAAGGTCATGCATTACGGACCATGGCTGTGCCGTTTAAGGTCATGCAATGCGGACCATGGCTGTGCAATTTAAGGTCATGCAATGCAGACCATGACTGTGCAGTTTAAGGTCATGCAATGCGGACCATGGCTGTGCAGTTGATGGTCATACAATGCGGACCATGGCTGTGCAGTTTAAGGTCATGCAATGCGGACCATGGTTGTGCAGTTTAAGGTCATCCAATGCGGACCATGGCTGTGCAGTTTAAGGTCATGCAATACGGGCCATGGCTGTGCAGTTTAAGGTCATGTAATGCGAACCATGGCTTACGGACCATGGCTGTGCAGTTTGAGGTCATGCAATGCAGACCATGGCTATGCAGTTTAAGGTCATGCAATGCGGACCATGGTTGTGTAGTTTAAGGTCATGCAATACGAACCATTAAGTGGTGGAGGCATGCAACTCCATGGGGAACAGGGCCGTCACTAGAGACTGGACTCCCTGAGGAGTGAGACTGTGATGCAGGGAATGAACTTCCTGAAGAGGCAGGACAATGGTCCTGAGGGGAGTGCCATGGCGTGAATGCGACACCAAGTGCGGAGTGGCACATGCATCAATAAGCCCAGGTGATGCGTTAAGTCTCTTTGTGAAGTATGCGGCAATAAGACTTGACGTTCAATGTGGCAGTGATCTGTGGGTGAGACATGCGGCAGTGACTCCTGAATGCGACGCACAGCGATAACCTCTTGATGAGATGCGCAGTGATAGTCTCTGGTCGAGGTACATGACAATAGTCTCTGGTCAAGGCACGCAGCGATAGTATCTGGTCGAGGCAGCGGCGATAATCTCTAGACGAGATGTGCAGCGATAGTCTCTGGTTGAGGTGCTCGATAAAAGTCTTGATAGGACGCACGACACTAGCCTTTTGATGAGGCACGTGACACAAGTCTTGATGAGGCACGCGACGATGATGCTTCAGGTCTCGTGCTTGGCCCCCCCCGGCCTGATCTTATCGCCATCAAGAGTTGGGGACTGGAGCATCATCCTGATTTTGTCGGAAGCAGTTCACGGTACCATGGGGTAGAAAAATGGGAGAAACTTTAATTTACTATTTTACCAAAGGGTAAAACAGTAGAAAGCTTTTTGGAAAGAGAAAGAGCTAAAGCTTTCTGGTGAGGGTTTTTCGATGAGCACTTCCTGACGAAAACTTGCAGAGATAGGTCCTCAAGGATTTTTCTAGCAAGCTTCAGGAGGTGTGAAGTTCGCAACGTGATTGCGAACCTTTTTGAGAAGTGTCGAGGCTTTCTGAGCAAGGAATATGGCTTCTCGGGGCCGTAGCAGGATTTGTAAAGGTGCCCTACAGGAGTTTCAGTGCTCCTCTAGTCGTTCTGCTGTTGAAGGGAAGGTCACAGAGAGTTCAGAGGGCTTTGTCAGCTATCTGGTTGTTAGAGGAGAAGGAGTAGGGGCCGCATTGAGTTCACCAGAAACTTAGTGGAATTCTGGTGAGCTTTGGTGAACTGTTGAAGTGGGAAACCAAGGAGAAGGGCGATCCGTAGGGTCACAGGGAAGCTTTCGGGAATTTTCGGTGGCTTTCACCAACTCCAGCAACGAGAAGAAAGCGGGAAGGATTTTCTGGGTGGGCGGGAGTGGATTCTCGACGGAGAGGGGAATTGCCAGTGGAAACTCGGAGGGTCTAGGGAAGGCGAAAGGTCCCAAGAAGGTGTACCGTCGTCGAGGGGTGAGTATTGGGGGAACCAAAGAGGCATCAATGCCCCTTGAAACATTGGGAAATGGGGTGCTTCAAAGTCACACATGCCATTAAGTCGCATGCACTGCAGCCTTCGCACGTACCCCGATCACACATGATAGCCATGCTTGGGGGCATAAGGCTCACGAAAATAGTCTCGTGCAGCGTTAGCCCACCTATAATGATGATAGGACACGACATTGTGTTATGCATGGAGATGAACTCGGGCGGCGATGTCTTGTCGCAGTCAAGAGTGATGGCAAACAGGGAGGCCTTGCCACCACAGTGTGTTGGAAGCCAAGTCCTCCAGCACAACCGTGAAGTCCATATTGTTCTATGGAAGGGCATCCACTGCGAACAAGGTATGCTCTACATCATAAGTTAGTTCCTTGCCAGAGGTGTCTTCCTTATATGTTTGACATACTCGTTGGATGAATCCAAGCTAACTAGGAAGTGGTTGTCTTTTTCTTTTGGCCTGTAACCATTCTCCTTGGCGGAGTCGAGGCTAACTTCCCCAAGTGGTTTTGCCACTTCTTCATGGGATAGGCATTTCTTTGGTAGATTTTGGTTTTTCACACTAGCTGACTTTGTTACTCAGCCAGTGCGGTCTGGGTTGATGGGGAAGTGATAGGGACTTGTATTAGGGATGTAGAAGTCTGAGGTTTAGAATTAGGGGGAAGTGAAGGATCAGTAAGTTTGAGGACCTTGAGCTTTTGAGGTGTGGGCTGTAGCTTCTTTCCCAATCTTAGACCCATTTGCCCCTTACTAGCTGCTACTACCAAGATTTGCCTCATGTGGGAGGGTTCTTTAGAAGAGGAGGTTGAGGATGACTCGGCTTTGGCCAGAGCTGTTAAGGAATCAATGGATGTCGAGAATCCTGCCGCCTAAGCCAGCATTTCTTTGAGGTGCTCTTGGTGGCGTGGTGATATAGAAACGAAAAGTAATCCACGAAAACTAGAAAGAAGAAACAAACACAAAAGAAAGAGACAACAACCACAACAGAATGATATATGTGGTTCAGCAACGTGCCTACATCCACGGGAGATGAGAACTTCTTTACTGGCTATGGAGAATAGGGTTACAAAAGCTCTCTTCCTCACGCCTCTCTGATTACATAGGAATCTATGTTTTTCCCTTAACTCTAGATGAACCCTCAATCGCAACAATATATATCAAGTTTCAGATGTATATTAAGTCCTAGATATATCGAATCCCATGTACAAATATATCCGAATTTTTGCTTAGCAGATCTATTTCCTAAGAATACCAAACATCAATCCTCAAAAGGTGAGGCTGGTGCCCCCGAACTCTTTGTTTAGAGTGTCAAATCTAGGAATTGTCGAGTGGTACCTGCGAAAGGAATAGAGGAGGGGAAAGGAGAAGAAGAGTTAGAACGTTCCGGGCAGCTTTTTATGTCGTTGCTAGAATTGGATGTTTGCAGGGGGTATTTAAGGTCATGCCTCAGCTTTGACCATCGTGGGGTGCTTTTAACGTCATCACCCATTTTGGCCGACTCTTGAGATATTGATAACTCAAGGTCGTCTGCCTGATTGGACAATACGATGAGGCAAGCTGTGCTAAGGATGAAGTCCCGCAAGGTATGTAGTGGAGGAAGGGGCTCGAGGAATTCTCCCTTGACTAGTGATTGAGGAAGATGATTTCATCGGGGCTGACTAGGTGCTCGCCATCTCCTTCAGGATCCTTGATGGGGTGTTTAGATTGCACTGTCAGCCTGGTGAGTGGCCCTAACTTTGTAGACTACCTCACGTTTTAGGGATTTGAGCCTACTTTACCCATGACTTCCCAGGGCTAAGAGGTCGAGGGCTCTGACAGGTCCAGTGCATGCTCATGAGGGGCTTGTAGTGGGGCTTCCTCTTGAATGGGAGTGAGGGCTTGGACGTGTCTCGAGAGAACTGCACAAACAATGTGGCCTTGCTGAACTTTCTCTGCAACTATGGCCTCAAACTCAATGCACTCCTTGAGTTCGTGACCCCACACTTGGTGATAGGGGCACCAGAGTTTTTCGTGCCCCGGGCAAGACGCTTTGGCTGTCTGGCTCACTTGGGGATGACAAGACCCTACTGGAGCATTGCCTGAAAGAGGGTCTGCAGAGGGTCTTGGTTAGTATTTTGTTGGGCTTGCGTCAGGGCGTCTTCTTGCGCAGGCGGAAGAGGGACCTGAGGGTGTCTTTTCGGGTCGCCCTGAACCTCCTGCCACTGCTGCATCTTTTCTGCCAAGAGTTTATGAAAGCCGATGATCTCGCTGATGTCATGACCTCATATCTGGTGGTACGCGCACTAGAGGTTCTCGGTCCCTAGAGGAAGGAACTTAGACTGCCTTGTCGGCTTTGGGACGACAATCCCTTCTTCAAGCATTATAGAGAAAAATACACGAAGAATAGAGGGTGCCCCATCGTCCTCTTGGATCATGATCATGTGAGATGCCTCAACTGCCCCAAATGTTTTTTTCAACTCTTCGAGTTTTATCTGACCCTTGTTAATAAGGGCCTTGATAGTGTCGTTGAGCTTGTAGCAGTCGTGAGTAGGGTGGGCTACTCTCCTATGATAACCGCAGTACTTCTCATTCGACTCTTGCCCCAGTGACTCTACAGTGGTGACCTTTGACAGCTAGATCATGTTCTGTTCTAACAGCAGTTGGAGCAGTGCAGGGATCCTCCACTCCGTGTTAAAGGGGTAAACCTTATTCTGGTATTGGGTCTAATAATCGTTTCGCTTACAATTTTTAAGAGGTGGGACGGCATTGTAAGACTGTTGCTTGACCCTAGCCTAAGGCATCTATGCTTTAGAGAGGTCGAGAGAGTTTGGGAAGCCACGCCTTTGGTGTCATTCACGGTGACGGCCGTGTTGATCACTACCTTTTGATTGCCCTGATTGCTGAAGCGAGAGTTTGAGCTGGAGGATTACAGAAGAGGGTTGTCATGGTGCTTGAACAGTCCCTCGATACGAACCACCTTAGAGATGAGCTCTGACATGGAGGGTGGATTGGATGCCTCGACATGTAGGGCGATCTCAGGAAGCATGTTTCGTATGCAGGTTTGGACTGCTTCCTTCTCTGTCATGGGAGTGGTGTGAAAGGTCGCCAACTCTCTCCATCGGGTGATGAACTTGTCAACCGGCTCATCAGGGTCTTGCATCAAAGTGAGGAGCTCGATGGTTTCCACATTCCTTTGGACTTCGTAAACGCATTGGTAGAACTACTGCTCCATTTCTTGCCAAGTGTGCACCGAGTTTGGCGGCAGCTGAGCATACCACTGGAAGGCTGATCCTTCGAGAGTCTAGACAAACTAGTGGAGGAGAAGACGTCCGTCAGTTGCCCTCTCCCAGCAAGCTGCTTAGAAGTGGGCCATATGCTGGTGAGGAGATGTGGTACCATTGAACAGAGGGAGTTTCCCTTCTTGGTAGTTCGGGGGAAACGACACCTGGTCAAATGTACAAAGGATACGGCTTTTGGCACAATGGCATCTCCTGCATGCCCAGGACCTTGTTCTTGAGGCTAAGGGCCACCATAACATCTACAGCGGTTTGGAAGACCCTGTGAGAAGAGGCGCTGTCTTGGGAGATCGGAGGGGGAGTCTACCTAGGAGCTGCGTCCTCACCGGGTGGGGAATTATACAAAGATCTGGAGGCCTCTAGGCCCTCCATCTTTCCGAAGATGGCTTGCATCATTTCCCTGAAACTTGCTCATTCGCTCCTCCTAAGCATTGTTTAGGTCATTAATCACCATGACACTGACCGTTTCTTCTATGAGGTCAGAGTCAGGCGATGCAGCGGACTACCGAGGCTGGCGAGTTGTGTGTGGCAAGTCTGTCTGGAGGGGCTCAACTTGCCCCAATTGGACCTTGGCTTTGTATGCCGGTCTTGTGAGGACCAGTTCTTGACGGTCTTGGGACCGTGACTTCTAGATGGTGATCACCAAAGAGTATTCCTAGACTTGCTCAAGTTCCGGAGTTTGAAGAGGGAAGAATGGATTACAAGGCAGGAGGTTGTCGAGGGTGGTGACCTTGATTGCCTTGGAGGTTTCCCTGGTCAGGATCTGCAAGCCTCTTTTCTTCTTGATCCTAAGGCGGCTATGGACCTCATTCTAGAACCAAGCCTGAGACCTAAACTGCCCTGTTTTTTTCAAATAGGTAAGGGCCATGTCTATGAGTTGGAGTAGGGAGTGGGGCCAAAGGATGGAGGGCAGCTTGGGTTCTTGTCATGGAGGCTGGAGGCCTCTGTCTGACATCAAGTCGTTGCCCTAGATTCCTTTGTGAGGCCCGGGTGTTCGATTGACTCAGGGTTGGCTCAAGATGGTACTCTTAGCGAAGACCTTTGAGTACCTGGGCTCGAATTGCTTGCCTAGCGTCGAGGAAGCGGCAAAGGAAGAAGCTGGTTTGTGACTCCGCTTGAGTCTAGATCTGAGAGGGACCTATAAAGATGGTGCGTGTGCACCTTTAGGGTTAGCCATCCAGGTGACTTGGGGGTCAGCTCAGGCTCGAACAATGGGTTCGACTTGAGGAGGCCGAGACCCACGAGCTTGTGTTTGTGAGAGACAAGGCGGGAACCTGTCTCTCACAAGGTGAAGCTCTGTGCCAGGAGGGAAGACAGAACGATCGACCCGCCTGTGCTCGAGGCGGCATAGAGTTAGCGCTATCCCGAGCTGTGGAAAGTGAATGCATGGCGCATGTATGGTTTGGCCCGAGAAGGCCTGGCCTTGGATGCCAGCTCAAGGCAACATGAGGGTTGCCTTGAGGTGTGGCTCAAGTTAGACCATAAGTCTTTGAGTGTGTACGAGGGGTGAAGACCTCAGGACCTATGCCTATGTGTACCGACCCTCCAAGTGTGGAGGCTCGGAGTAGTGAAGGAGCATAGGGGGTTGCCTTACAGCGAACCTCAAGAGTGACGACAGTTTGCTTGCCTTTTGCAGGGATGGACGAAAGCAACCTTCCAACGTACCGCAGCAGTATGACTGGCAGGAGATTTGCCAGTAGCAGGGTGTGCAACAGCGAGAGTGCTTCCCATGCAAGGGTCCTTGGTGGAGAAAGAGGAGAAGAAGGGATCGATCCAGGTGAGAACCTGGCAGCCGGATCCTGAGTCCTGACTCAGAAGGAGAGTAGGAAAGGAGGCTTAAGCGACTCTCTTCCCTGGGATAGCCATGAGTGCAGGGATAAGGAAGTCCTCGACCTAGATGAACGGGTTGAACAACTCAGGTGCTATAGAAATAGGTGTAGAAAGTAAAAACTAAGTTGGTCAAACAAGAGCGAACTGACTAAGGGGTAGTAAGTCCCCAATAGAGTCGCCAAGTTGGTTAGGTGCCTTGATCTCACCCTCAAGATTTAGGTGATCTGACGACATGTGTCTTGGGTTTCTGGTGAACCCAGGATTTGAGATTGCTCTCTCGAAACCTTGCTCGAGGGCAAGTGTAGGTATACCAACCAATGATAGACGCATTTTAGGTGAGTTCGGGACTTACTCTGGCTGGCTCACATGGGCGTCCTCTTAGATCAGGAAGAAAGCCCTCCAGCTGCTTTAGCTGATTCGAAATCGCCTCCCTTGACTTGTATTACTCTTGTTTTTTTTGCACAACACTTCTATGGTTAATTTGTAAGACAAGTGGGTCGAAGGGACCCACCCTTGTCTTAAGGCAATGTACGTTCACATAAGAAGGTGACGAAATGTAAGGTTCGATGAAAGATAGAAATAAGAAGAGAGCTTGACGTGGGTGTGAGTCTAGAATGACAATGAGAAATTATCGACTCAGAGTGGTAGTAAGACGAGCATGGTTCTCAGGATCAGCACGACGACAATACTACTTGAAACCGAGATCAGCATGTCGGTGATAGGCTAAGTCTAGCCTCAAACAAGTGAGAGGAGAAAGAGTGAAGAGGAGTGAACGAGACGGCAAAGAGAAGGGAAAGCCCAGACGTCAATAGGCATCGTGGTGGGCAATGCAAGGAGATGACGCATCCCTTGTGGACGGCAGCTCCTGACGAGGCACACAGTGATAGTTTCTCCTAGGTTGCATGGCGATAAGCACGGGACGCAAGGAGAATGACGACGAGCACCAAGCACGCGGAGGAGGCTAGTGGACGGTGATAAGTGTTGTCGAAGTCTCTAGCGGGCAGTGACAGGTATCGCCGTCTTCGCTAGACGTGCAGTAGAGGAAGACCCCTGCAGGTGGCAACAAGCTTCGCCGTCTAGGTTCTTCGTCGAGATGTCACAGCTACATCTGTGGGCATCGATAGGCAGCGCCGTCTACAGACTTCACTAGAAGAAAGAGACAGACGAATAGAAGGGGAGGGGAACTCGTGCATGGCGCTGCCATCACCATGCACAACCTGTGGGACCAAGGGAGAGACATGCAGGGCACCGCCGCTGCCATGCACGACCTCTGTAAGGAACTTAGGCGAAGAAGAGGGAGAAAAGAGGGGAGAAGAGAGAGAGAAGAAGAAAATAAAAAAGAAGAGAGAGAAGGTTTACCTCAACCCTAGTGATACTGGTTAAAAAGTTTCTCTCACATCACTCTCTCTCTCAAACGTGACACCACAATCGTAAGAAAGAGAAACTTGTATTAAGTGAAAACTCTCTTGTGTGTGTATGCCTCTACCTCTCTTTTTACGTAGAATGATGGTACGTATATATAGAAATGTGCCCCAAACAAGGGTGGATGATCAAAAGTAACCCCAATTGTTGGAATTAATATTAAAATGAATTAAAAGAAATTAGATAATAGGGTGCAAAACAAAAGATTTTCCCCTTCCTAACAAGTCTTTGAATTCCATTACAATCCCTCTATTGCCCTAGGACTTGTATGATCTTGAATGGCTGATCTGGGGTCGTTCTGATGCCTGGTTGATCGTAAGATGATTGTTTTCTTATAGAGCTTAGCATGACGATCGATTTCATACCAACTTCGAGCCATGGATCGTCCTTTTGGTGCACAATCATGTGACTTGAAATTTGAGTAGATCTTGAAATATTTGATCGATAGTGTGTTCGTTCCTTGATATTTTTCTGTGTTTTCTTCACTGAATCACAATAAGCATGCCACTACAATCACGGGGCACCAAACGCAGCTCGATTCCATGGCTGAACGAAGATTGTGCAAGTTTGGAATTTTGGCCTGAATCAAGGATTTCAACAACAAAATTTGCAGTCAGTTCATCAGCTTCGTGTGCAGAATCTGACCGTTAATCATGTACGGAGTTTAAGTTGAAGATGGCCTAAGACCTTACACTCGCAATGGAATTGGTCTCGCATCAATCGGGGTCGCGAGCTGTGTGATTTTGCCACTCGAGCGAGCCAGGATGCTGTTGATTTTCCTGCACTTTTTTTCACGGATCAGCAACTTCTCTCTAGCTTTTATTCATGCTCGGGTATCGTCACGGGGCGTGCCACATATCGAATCACTCGTCTTGACTAGACGAACATGCTCACTAAATTTAAGCACGATTTGACTTAGGACAAGTGAGATATAAGTGTCGAAAGTCACTAGTGGTGATTGTCCCTTCAATGGCGTAGTGTTGCAGGGTGGCCACACGGGAATAGTGTGAGGCTACTTCTGTTTCACTCTTTCGCCTATACCTTCTTCCTAGAGTGTCTGTTTGAGCTGAAACTTGACCCTTGGTGGTGGTTCCATAGCAATTTTAGATGCTGAAAATGTAGCTCTAGTTATAGGCGTCCGTTTCAGGGTGCTAGAGGTCGATTCTACCAGAATTGTTTCTCAGTATGCACTGCCTTAGAATGTCGAAATGCAATGAAACTTGGCAGAAAACTCTTAAGAGACCTCATGAAGATCTTGGTCAGTTCTGAGATTGTTCTATGACTGTCTGAATTTCCACTACTTGCTAAGCCTTTATTGAGCGGGGGGCCCCATGTTGATGACAAATACCTTCCAACAGCCTCTGCAAGTGAGAAGGATAAAGGAATCATTCCATCATCGGGAGTCATGAACACGACGCTGACACCCCCTCTATCAAACTAGATTGCTCCGTTAAAATACATCTCCAACAGCCGAGCTAGTACCGCACAGGGAAGATTCTGAAGGGACTGGGTGACCCAACTGAAATTTTACTAGGGCTTGTCCTTTGACTGCCTTTTGTGGTACATACATGATGTCAAACTCCAGAAACAATAATACCCAATTGGCCAGGCGTCCTTATAGGCATGGACGGGTTATAAGGAACTTGATCGGGTCCACCTTTGAGATTAGTTTGACCTCGTGACGAAGCAAGTAATAGTGGAGCTTATGTACCGTAAAGATCAAGGCTAGGCACATCTTTTTGATGGGAGGGTAATTCTTCTCGACTCCTTAAATCTTGCGATTGAGATAATAGAGCATTGTTTCCTTCCCCCATCATTGTTCTGTACTAGGAGTACCCCAAGTGATTCATCAAGGGCCTAACACGCCTTCCTAACACTGGCATAGAGAGCACTGGGGGAATCAACAAATATTGCTTGATGTCATCGAGTGCAGCCTAACACGCCACATCCCATATGAAGGGAGTGTCCTTCTTCAGCAGGTGTGAAAGTGGCTTGAATCACCCTGAAAGGTTTGAGATGAACCTTTGAATGTAGGTCAGCTGTCCTTAGAGAGATCGCAGTTCATGCAGGGTCGTACGTGATGACATATCCTGAATTGCCTTGATTTTGACTGGCTCGATCTCGAGCCCACGGTACCTCATGATGAACCCTAAGAATTTTCTAAGTGTACGTCAAAGGCGCATTTCAAGGGGTTCATCTTGAGTTGGCGACACCGCAGCCGTTCAAATACATTTTAAAGGTCTTATACATGAGCGTCCTTTGTTTCAGATTTCACCACTAAGTCATCCACATAGCACTCGACCTCCTTGTGGATCATATCCTTGAAGATGGTCATCATGGATCGCTGATATGTGGCACCAGTGTTCTTCAACCCGAAAGGCATCACAATGTAGCAAAAGACACCTTGCGAGGTCAAGAACACAGGGGCCTCCTCATCTTTTGGTGGCATCCTGATTTGATTATAACCATAATATCCATCCATGAAGGAGAATATTTGGCAATGAGTTGTGGAATCAACAAGAATCTCGGTGAACGGCAGGGGGAAGTTGTCCTTGGGGCAAGTAGTGAAGTCAATTTGGCCATTCTTCTTCTTGACTGGGACAACATTTGCCAGTCGTCTTGGGTATTTGACTTCAAGCATGAATCTAGCTTGCCTAAGCTTGTTCACCTCAGCATTGATTTGCATCTCGAGGTCGGCTCTAAACCTTCTTGATTTCTACTTTATGGGTTTGACGATCAGATCAATACCGAGACGATGTTCAGTGACTTGAGGGTCTAGTCCAAGCATCTCATGATAATGTCAGGCGAACACATCCCGGTTTGCTCAGAGGAGGGCAATATAATTTTCTCTCTTCTGGGGACATTTTTGCAGAGATGAAAGTTGGCCTTAGGTTGGCTTCATCCCCTAAGTTTATCTCTTCAAGCTCGTCAGCTGTGGCCTGACCACCTTCTTTCCACTCTTTCGGAGCCTCTTATAACACTTCGTCTGGGGATTCAGGACGCTTCTCATCAACCTCGAGTGCAGAGACACATGAACCTGACATTTCTGGTCCCTGGCCAGACCAATCAATGAAAGGGTCGACTTCGAATGGGGAGTCCATGACTTTGTGACTGGGGTCACTTGGTACTTGCCCCGAATTGGGTGACGCTTCATGAACTTGAATTATGTGACAAGCCTCGTGGAATAGGAGCTTGAAGATGGTTTGATCTTAGCTTGGGTTGACAGGGTGTTGGCGACTGTCAAGAATTCAGCCGCCTGGGCCAGCATCTCTCTTAGGCGCTTCCGCTGCGACATGCTAAGGCAGGTGCCTCCGAGCTCTCTGTTTAGAGTGGCGAAGTCTGGGCACTATCGAGCTGCACCTGTGGAAGAAATAGAAGAGGAGGGAGTAGAAGAAGAGTTAAAATGTCTCGAGAAAATTTTTGCGTCGTCGCCAGAATTGGACGTATGCATGGGGTATTTTAAGTCCTACCCCGGCTTTGACCATTGTGGGGTGTTTTTAGTGTCGTCACCCATATTGGACGACTCCCGAGCTATTGATGACTTGGGGACGTCCGTCAGATTGGATGACAGGATAAGGCAAGCTATGCCTGGGATGAAGCCCTGTAAGGTTGGCAGTGGTGGAAGGTGCCCGAGAAACTCTTCCTCGACTGGTGGCTGAGGGAGACAATTCTTTTAGTGAGCTCACCTCGGTGCTCATCTCCTTTTGGATCCCTGAGGAGGGGTTTGGTCCTTCTTGTCGGGCTGATGAGTAGCCCTGGCTTACAGGACAGCCTTGTGCTTCATGGATTTGAGCCTACTTCGCCCATGGTAGACTTCCCAGGTCTGAGAGGTCGAGGGATCTGAAGGGTCCAGTGTATGATCATAAGGGACCTGTAGCAGGATTTCCTCTTGGATGGGAGTGACAGCTTGGAAGTTCTCTGGGAGAACGGCACAAATGATATGGCCTTCTTGTACCTTCTGAGTGACTATAGCTTTGAACCCAGAGCATTCCTTCAGCTCCTGGCCCCATACTTGGTGATATGGGTACCAAAGGGTTTCCGTACCCTGGACAAGGATTTTAGGATGCTTAGCTGGCTTGGGAGTGACGGGACCCTGTTGGAGCATCACCTCGAAGTGGGCCTATAGAGGGTCTAGCTCAGTGCTTCACGGAGCTTGCGTCGAGAGTTCTTCTTGCATTGGTGGAAGAGGGACTGGAGAGCGTCCTTCTGGGTTACCATGAGCTTCTTGGCATTACTGCATCTTCTTTGCCAAGATTTTGTGGAAGCCAGTGCATTTGCTCACGTCATGCCCTTGTATCAGGTGATATGAGCACCAGAGGTTCTCAGTTCCAGGGGGCATAAACTTGGGCTGCCTTGTCATCTTTGGCGCGATGTGTCCCTCTTCGAACATTATGGAAAATAGTGCACAGAGGATGGAAGGTGCCTCATCATCTTCTTGTATTGTCACTATGTGAGAAGCCTCAATTGCCCCGAATGCTTTCTTTAACTCTTCGAGCTTTATTTGACCCTTGTTAATAAGGTCTTCGATAGTATCGTTGAGCTTATAGCAGTCCTGAGTGGGGTGGCCTACTTTCCTGTGATAGGCATAATACCTCTCATGTGTCTCTTGTCCAGCCTGAAGTAGTAGTCAAAGTAGTGCAGGGACCCACTCCTTGTCGAAGGGGTACACCTTATTCTAGTGTTGGATCCAGAAGTGGCTTCGATTAATATTTTTAGGAGGCAGGACCTTATTGTATGATTGTTTCTTTCCCCTGGCCTGAGACGTTTGTGCCTTGGAGAGTTCCAGGGTTTGAGGGGCGGTGTTCTTAGTATCTGCCACGGTGACAACTGCACTGAGCACCGCTTTCTGCTGGTTGCCCCGATTGTTGGAGCACGAGCTTGAACTAGAGGGTTGCTGATAAGATCCGCCATGGTGCTTGGACAGACCTCAATACGAACTGCTTTAGAGATGAGGTCTGACATGGAGGGTGGATTGGAAGCCTCAACATGCAGGGCGATCTTGGGAAGCATGTTTTGTATATAGGTTTGGACAACTTCTTTTTCGGTCATGAGAGTAGCATGAAAAGTCACCAGCTCTCTCCATCGGGCGATGAACTTGTCAACTGACTCACCAGGGTCTTGAGTCAGAGTGAGGAGCTCGATAGTTTCTATGTTCCTTTAGACTTCGTAGAAGCGTTGGTAAAACAATCACTCAATTTCCTACCAGGTATGCACTGAGTTTGGAGGCAGTCGAGCATACCACTGAAAGGCTGGCCCTTCGAGGGACTTGACGATCTAATGAAGGAGGAGTCGCCCGTCAGTTGCCATCTCTTGACAAGCTGCTTGGAAGTGGGCAGTATGCTGGTGCGGGGACTTAATACCATTGAACAGGGGAAGCTTCACCTTTTGGTAGTGCAGTAGAAACAACACTTGACCGATGTATGAAGGGTACAGCTTCTGGTAAAGCAGTGCCTCTTGCATGCCTGGGACCTTATTCTTGAGGCTATGGGCCACCATGGCATCTATGTCGGTTTAGGAAACCCCGCGAGAAGGAGAACTGTCTTGGGAGACCCTGTGGGGGAGTTTGCCTGGGAACTATGTCTTCGTTAGATGGGGATTAGGTCTCATAGTTAGAAGAAGGGGACCTTGAGGCCTCTAGACGTTTCATCTTTTCAAGGATGGACTGCATCATTACCTCGAACATGTTCTTCCGCTCTTCTTGGGGTCATCCTGCTCATTAATCACCATAACACTGACCATTTCTTCTAGAAGGTCAGAGCTAGGTGGAGTAATGAACGGCCAGGGTTGGCAAGTCGCACGTGGCAAGTCGGTCTGCAAGGGCTCAGCATACCCCGACCGGACTCGAGACTTATATGCCGACCTTGTGAGGACCTGTTCTCGATGGTCTTAGGACCGTGGCTTCTGGGCAGTGATCACCGAGCAGTATTATTGAACCTGCTCAAGCTCTGGGATCCGCATAGGGAAGAAGGGATTACGAGGCTAGAGATCTCTAAAGGTGGTAACCTCAACTGCCTTGGGGGCTTCTTTGGTCAGAATCTATAGACCTTTCTTCTACTTGATCTTGAGGCGGCTATGAACCTCACTCCAAAACCGAGCCTGAGGCTTTGACTACCCCATTTTTCTTGAGTAGGCAAGGGCCGTGTCTATTAGCTGAAGCAAAGCATAGGGACCAAGGACTGAGGGCAACCTGGGTCACTACCTTGGAGGCTGAAGGCTCCTGTCTGACATTAGGTCGTTGCCTCGAATTCCTTTGTGACGCACGGGTGCACGGCTAACTTGAGGCTGGCTCAAGATGATTCTCTTAGGGAAGACCTTTGAGTACCAAGTCTCGAGATGCTTGCCTGGTGAGAGAGGAGTGACAGAAGAAGGAGTTGGTTCATGACTCCGCTTGAGTCGGGAGCGAGGAGGAACCTGCAAAGTCGATGTGTGTCTGTGAACCTTTAGGGTTAGCCGTCCGAGTGACTTGGGGGTCAGTCCAAGTTTTCTCAACTGGTTTGACCCTAAGGGGTCGAGATCCACGAGCTTGTGCCCGTGAAGGACCGGGTAGAAGCTCATCTCTCACAGGGTGAAGCTGTGTGTGGTGAGAAGGAGGACAAAGTGGTCGACCCTCATGAGCTCGAGCCGACGCCGAACTGGCGCTGCCCCAAGCTATGGGATGCATGGCGTGTGCAGAGTTTAGCCCGAGCAGGCTTAGCCTTGAACGCGAGTTCGAGGCAGCACGAAGGTTACCCGAGGTGTGGCTAGAGTGGTTAGACCACGAGCTTTTAGGTGTGTGCATGGGGTGGAGACCCAACGATTTCCGCCTCCATGTGCCAAGCCTCCAGGTGTAGAGGTTCGGGGTGGTGAAGGAGTTTGAGGGGTAGCCTTGCGATGACCCTCAGAAGCGATGGAAATTACACAAGAATGGATAGGGCAGCCTTCCGGCATACCCCAGCAATATGACTGGCAAGGGACTTGCCAGTAGCAAAGTGCATTTTGTATGTCTGCTACCAATGCAAGAGACCTTGGTGGAGGGTCCACCAAGGCGAGGAAGCGGGCAGTCAGAAACCTTTAAGTCCCTTCTCACGCCAACCCACGAAAGAACTTGGGAGCCAGACTGTGAGTCCAGACTCAAGAGGAGTGTAGGGAAGGAAGCTTGAGCAATTCGTTTCCCTGGGACAGTCAAGAGTGTGGGGATAAGAAAGTCCCCAACATGATGAACGGGTTGTATAACCTAGGTGTCATAGAAAATAGTGCAAAAAGTAGAAGAAGATACTAATCAAACAAGAGCAACCCGACAAAGGGGTAATAAGTCCCCAGTGGAGTCGCCAAGCTGGTTAGGTACCTCGATCTCGCCCTCTAGATCTAGATGATCTGGCAGCACGTATCTCGGGTTTCTAGTGAATCCAAAACTTGAGATCACTCTCTTAAGAACCTTGCTCAAGAGCAAGGGAAGGTATACCAACAGATGAGAGAGGAATTTAATAGGGTTCGAGACTTACTCGGGCTGGCTCACATGAGAACCTCTTAGATCATGAAGAAATCCCCCAGCTACTTTAGCTGCTTCGGAATCACCTCCCTTGACCTGCGATCACCTTATTTTTTGCATACACTATTATGGTTAATTAGCAAGACAAGTGGGCTGAAAGGTCTACCCTTGTCTTAGGGCAATGTACGTTCATATGAGAGAGTGATGGAGTGGAAGGTTCAAATAAAGATAGAAAAGAGAAGCGAACTTGATGAAGGGGCGAGACTAGTGTGACGCTGGAAAGTTACCAACTCGGAGTGGTAGCAAGACGGGCATGATACTCGGTACCAGTGCGACGGCAATACTACTCGAAACTGAGGCGTATAGAACTGTCCCAATCTGATGTGGCAGCAAGACGGGCATGGTACTCAAGACCAGCACGATGACAATACTGCTCGACAGCCAGATCACTATGGCAGTGCTAGGCCAAGTCTACCATCAGTCAAGTGAGAAGAGAAAAAAAGGGAATGAAGAGAGCGAGAGCGAGATGGCGGAGGGAGGAAGAATCCAGACGACAATGGCCCTCTCCGTTGGCATCATGAGAAGACACCGTGTCCCTTGCGAGTGGCGATGGCTACTGGTGAGGCTCACAGTGATAGCTCCCCATGAAGCACACGGCACTAGACGTGGAACACGAGAGAAACTAGAATACGGCAATAAGCATGGTCGTCGACAACGCGAGAGGCAGCATGTCCCTTACGGACGACGATAGCTTCTCATGAGGCGTATGACGATAACTTCTCATAAGTCACACGACGATTACCTCTCGTGGAGCACACGGCGATAAGCGTGTGACACAAGGGAAGCCTGCACACAGTGATAGGTGTAGAGAGGCACGAAAGGAGCCTGTACACGCCAATGGGCATCGAGCGAGCGAAAGAAACCTGCATACAACAATAGGTGCAGAGAGGCACGAAAGGAGGCTACGCACGACGATGGGCACCGAGCGAGTGAAAGAAGCCTGCGCACGGTGATAAGCACAAAGAGGTGCAAAAGGAACCTACGCACGATAATGGGCACCGAGCGCAAAAGAGAAGCTCGTGGATGACGATGGGTATTGTCGCGAACCTTCGTGGACGACGATGGGTATTGTCGCAACCCTTCATGAACGGTGACGGACATCGCCACCGACAATAGTCACACAACAGGGTGAAGCGCCCACAGACATTAATAAGCTTCGCTACCCATGTTCCTCATTGAGACATCGAGGATACACCTACGAACGGCGATGAGTAGCGCCATCTGCAAATCTCGCCGAGCGATAGAGACACACAAACAAAAGGGGAAAAAGAGCTCGCACATGGCCAAGCGCGACCTATGAAACCATAAGAAGGAGAAAAATAAAAGAAAGAGGCATGCACGGCACTGCCACTGCCGTACATGGCCTTTGAGGGAGGCTCAGGCAAAGAAGAAGAAGAGAGAGAATGTTTACCTTGAGCTTAAGGGTATCGATCCAAAATTTTCTCTCTCCTTACTCTCTCTCTCCCAACGTGACCCAACAATCAGAAGGAAAGGGAATTCTATTAAGTAAAAATTCTCTTTTGTGAAGGGTTTCAAGCCTTTTGTGTACAATGATGGTATGTGGTATATATAGAATTGTCCCCAACATTGGGTGGATTGATCCAAATTAAACCTAAGTGCTGGAAATTAAGATTTAACTGAATTAAAAGAAATTAGAAAATAGGGTGAAAAATGACAGATTTGCCCCTTCATAACAAGTTGTGGAATTTCAAGATAGTCCATGTGTTGCCCTAGAACGTGCATAATTTTTCATTGATGATCCGGAGTCGTTCTGATACTCGTTTGATCAAAAGATGGTTGTTTTCTTGTAGGGCTCGATATGGCGATCGATTTGATATCAACTTCGAGCCATGGATCGTGTTTTTAGGGCACGATTATGTGACTTGAAATTTGAATAAATCTTGAAACTTTGAATCGATTATATGCTCGTTCCTTGATTTTTTTTGTGATTTCTTTGATGGAACACACTGAGCATGCCATCACGATCGCGGGACTACAAACGCAGCTCGATTCCATGCCCGGAAGAAGATTTTACAACTTTGAAGTTTTGGTCAGAATCTAGAATTCTGGAGAAAGAATTTGCAGTCACTTCGTCAGCTTCATGTGCATAATTCGGCCGTTCATCGTGTGCGGCCTTCGGACCAGAGATAGCCCTCGACCTTACGCGCACGATATAATTATTTTTATGTTGATTGGGCTCATGAGCGGCGTGATTTTGCTACTCGAGTGAGGCACGACGCTGCTAATTTTCCTACACTTCTTCAAGGATTAGCAACTTCTCTCTAGCTTTCTTCGCGCTCGGGCATCGTTGTGGGGAGTGCCAAATATCGAAATACTCGTCTCAATGAGAAGAACATGCTCCATCAAGCTTGACCATGATCTGATCTTGGTCGAGGGAGATATAAGTGTCGAAAGTCACTAGTCATGACTCCCGCTTTAATGGAGTTGAGTTGCAAGGTGGCCGCACTGGAATAGCGTTTGGCTCCTCTTGTTTTGCTCTTTTACTTCTAACTTCTTCTTGAGATGTCTGTTCAAGCTGAAATTTGATCCCTCGGAGTTTTCAACCATGCCGGATCCAATGACGGTGGTCCTAGGGCAAATTAAGATACCGAAATATAGCTCTAGTTATAGTGTCCATTTTGGGGTGCTAGAGGTTGATTCTTTCGAAACTATTTCTCAGTCTGCGCTGCCTTAGACATATCGGAATGCGACAAAACTTGGCAGGAGACTTTTGAGAATCCTTATAAAGATGTTGGCCAGTACTGGGCCTATTATGATACTATCAAATTTAGGCTTTATTGACTGGGGACCCATGATGATGAAAAATGTATTCCAACAGTTGTCTCATCCCCAGGAGTCGAGTTACCTTCCATAAGCTTATTCCCTATGGAGTCTCATTTTGTTTCGCTAGAGAATCACACACCCCCTAACCCCCAGTAAAGTCTGCTTCTCATCAAAAGAACCCTGCTGGCCTTCACTACTTTATCCCTAGGGAGTCAAATTACTATCCACAGACCTATCCCCCAGGGAGCTTCACCAACATGGCGACCCACACAATGGTCCACGCTGCATGACCTAAACTGCACAGCCTTGGTCTGTGCTGCAAGACCCTAAACTGCACAGCCATGATCCAAACTTTATGACCTTAAACTGTAGCAGAGGTCTAGTTGTACGACCTTAAACTGCATGGTCTGTGCTGCATGACCCGAAACTGCACAGCCTTGGTCTATGCTGCAAGACCCTAAACTGCACAACCATGGTCCAAACTATATGGCCTTAAACTGTAGCAAAGATCTAGTTGCACGACCTTAACTTACATGGTTCAAACTAAATAACCTTAAACTATAGCGGAGGTCTAGTTGCATGGCCTTAAACTACATGGTCTGTGCTGCATGACCCTAAACTGCATAACCTTGGTCTGTGCTGAAAGACCCTAAACTGCACAGTCATGGTCCAAACTATATGATTTTAAACTGTAGCGGAGGTCTAGTTGCACGACCTTAAACTGCATGGTCCGTGCTACATGACCCTAAACTGCACAGCCTTGGTCTGTGCTGCAAGACCCTAAACTGTATAGCCATGGTACAAACTATATGACCTTAAACTATAGCGGAGGTCTAGTTGCCCTACCTTAAACTGCATGGTCCATGTTGCATGACCCTAAACTGCACAGCCTTGATCTGTGCTGCAAGACCCTAAACTGTACAGTCATGGTCCAAACTATATGACCTTAAACTGTGGCAGAGGTCTAGTTGTATGACCTTAAACTGGATGGTCCAAGCTGTATGACTTTAAACCACATAGTCACGGTCCAAGCTATATGACCTTAAACCATGCAGCACGTCCTAACCACATGATGTTAAAAGGCTTAGCATCAGTGTCACTCCACAAGTTTTAAAATACTAGAATCCTTGAGAGCTGACAGTTAATTCTTAACAAAACAAATTCTTAAACTTCACTATTTATTGCGCTAAAACAATTTTCCATTTCTACGAGTCTACAAAGTCTACTCATAACTAATATTAACATGAAGGTGTAGATATACATTTGTTGATAGAACAAAACTTTACAATGGTGAAGTTAAATAAAAGGTACTAAGGAGAATTTATTTATGACATGATTGCATCTTCTTCACAAGCTGGTCCTGCTGTGCATTTAACTTTGAGACTGCAATTACCCTAAAAAATATTTACCATAGTTTGGTGAGTTTGGCTACGCAGAAAGTGATCATCATAGTCCTCCAAAATAATCATGGTTGGAAGATATCAATACTTTCCAAAAGTGAGATCTATTAAAACAATGATGCGAGCAAAAGCATTTATGGATAACAATTTCTCTTTCACAAATACAAATTTAAACATAATCCAAATGATTGAAATGCATGTAAACATTTTAGCATAAATGCATAACTCAAATGATTTTACAAAATACCCTACTGGCGTCCCAAGTCGGTCACCTATAGACCCCACTAGCTTCCTGATGGGTCCAAACAATCCCTGCAGGTCCAAACAAACCTCACCGACATACCGGATGAGTCCAAATAGTCCCTATTGGATAGGTCTAAACAATCCTGCAGATCCAAACATACCTCACTAGCTTTCCGGATGAGTCCAAATAGTCCCTGCCGGCGTAACCGGATAAGTCCTAATAATCCCTGTAGGTTCGATCATAACTCATAGGCATCCCGGATGAGTCAAAATAGTCCCTACTGGCTTGAAAGCTATTATTATAAACAAATTCAATCAGGGGTAAATGGTCATCTCAGCTTCCTGTAAAGTCAATGACACAGGTCCTTAGCATATCTTCTAAGGTCTAGATGGTCCTCTCTGATTGTCCATCAGCTTGAGGGTGAAAGGCAGTACTAAAGGTGAGTCTGACTGTAGCCTAGCCCAAAATTTAGAAGTAAACCAAGTGTCCTTATCCGATACAATACTGACCAGAACTCCATGTAACTGCACTATTTCCTTTATGTACAACTGGGCTAGTCGATTCAAAGTGTAACTCATGCGGATCAGTAGAAAGTGGGTAGCTATGGTCAACCAGTCCACAATGACCCAAATATTGTCATGCCCTGAATTTGTTCTAGGCAAACCGGAGACAAAATCCATACAGATGTGCTCCCACTTCCACTCTGGCTGCAACAACCCAGCGGGCCTCTGATGCTCAGCTTTTACTTGCTAACATGTTAAGCACTTAGACACAAATAGTGCTACCTCTTTTTTTATATCATTCCACTAAAAGGTTTTCTTCAGGTCCTGATACATTTTAATACTTCCGGGATGTATAGTATAACGGGAGTGAAGTTCTTCTTCTAAGATAACTATCTTCACACTCTCATCATTCAGAACACAAATTCAATCTCTGAATCTCAGCAAATCATCACTGCTTATAGAGAATTCATCTTTCTTACCCAGCATCACCTCTTCTACAATTTTTATAAGCTGAGGGTACCCCTTTTGTGCCAACCGAATATGTTGAATTAATTGGGGTTCTGCCTTAATGTTGGCAATCATACTTATCACACCATTAAAGGATGGAGTCGAATGCCAATCCACTATTTCTTCTAACAATTTCATTTCTTGGATCATTAGATGAGTTAAGACTCTTGTAGATTTTCTACTTAGAGCGTCGACCACAACGTTAGCCTTTCCTAAATGATAATGGATTGTACAATCATAATATTTTAAGAAATCCGTCCATCTAATCTGTCGCATATTTAAATCCTTCTGGGAGAAGAGGTATTTCAAGCTCTTATGATTTGTGTATATTTCGAATTGCTCACCATATAGATGATGCCTCCAAATTTTCAAAGCGAATACTATTGCAGCCAGCTCCAAGTCATGAATTGGATATTTCTTCTCATATTCTTTCAACTAACTAGATGCATATGCCACTACCATTCCATAATGCATTAATACACAGCCCAATCCTTTATGTGAAGCATCACTATAAATCAAAAATCCCACACTCCCCTTAGGAATAGTTAAAATAAGTGTTGAAGTCAATCGAGATTTTAGTTCCTGAAAACTCTATTCACATTCCTTTGTCCATTCAAATTTAACATTTTTCTACATCAATCGAGTTAATAAGGTTGCAATTTGAGAGAATCATTCTACAATCTTCAGTAATATCCTGCCAATCCCAAAAAGCTTCGAACTTCAGTCACATTACTTGGTTGTTTCCAATTAACCATAGTTTCAACCTTTGAAGGATCGATTGACAAGCTTTCTTTTGATATCACATGTCCTAAAAATGTCACTTGTTCAAGCCAAAATTCACATTTACTTAGTTTGGCATATAACTTCTTTTCTCTTAGTATTTGCAATACCAATCTTACATGTTGTTCATGTTCCCCCCGATCCTTGGAATAAATTAGAATATCACCGATGAATACCATAATAAACCTATCCAGAAAAGGCTTAAAGATTTGATTCATCAAATCCATAAATGCAGTCAGTGCCTTGGTTAATCCAAAAGGAATGACTAAAAATTCATAACTGCCATACCTTGTTATAAAAGTTGTCTTGGGAACATCATCACTTTTAATCTTGAGCTAATGGTATCCAAATCTAAGATCAATTTTTTAAAATACTTGTGACCCTTGTAATTGATCAAATAAATCATCAATTCTAGGTAGTGGATACTTATTTTTCACTCTCACTTGGTTTAGCTGTCTATAACCGATACACGACCTCATGATCCCATCTTTCTTTTTAACAAACAATACCGGAGCACCCCAAGGTGATACAATAAATCTGATATAACCTTTATCTAATAATTCTTCCAACAGTTGTTTTAGTTCCGCAGGTGTTATTCGGTAAGGGGCCTTAGAAATTGGGGATATCTCGGGAAGTAACTCAATAGAGAATTCAATTTTCCTATCAGGTGGTAACCTTGGCAATTCCTCAACAGATACGTTAGAAATTCTCGGACGACCGGAATGGTGTCCAATTTTATCTTTTCCTTTCTATCTTCTTTAATATAGGCAAGAAATCCTTGACATCCTTTTCGAAGGAGCCGATTAGCCCAAATGGAAGAGATTAAAAATAGTGAAGAGGCTTCCTTGATACCATAGAGGTAAAATACTAATTGATTTGGAATACAAAAAGTAACCCTTTTCTTGTAACAATCAATACTTGCATGGTATGCAGAGAGCCAATCCATGAAACCTTGGATCACTAATTTTGAGGCCTGAGCATCTTACCGGGTAATTTCGAATACTCTCCGCCTCGTCTGAGGTTTATGGGCTGCTGCTTCAGGCTTTGAATGTTGCTTCATTTTCAAGGCAGGACAATCTTTGATCTTGTGCCTCAACTTCCCACATTGGAAACAAGCACTGATTTCTCAATGACAAGGTTTCATCCCATATCTCTTCCCACATTTTTTACAAGGCTCTAGTGGGCTTTGAAATGGCATCGGCCTTGGCCTTTTGTTCGCTCCTTCAGATTGTTGTCGATTAGGTGGTGTGGGCCTATACTGATTTTTCTGGCTATTCCTCTTTTGGTAATCTTCGCAGTCTTTTTCAACAATTTGGGCTCTATCCACTATTTCGGCATAAGTCCTAAGTTTTAAGACTGATATTCTTCTTCTGATGGCTAGTCTAAGGCCCCTTTCAAATTTTTTTACCTTTCTTGCTTTGTTGTTGACCATTTGTGGAGTAAACCTGGCCAATTTAGTATACTTGGCCTCGTACTGTACTAATGTCTTGCTTTCTTGAACTTATTCCAGAAATTCCATTCCTTTTTTGTCTCGAATAAAATCTGGGAAGTACTTTTCATTAAATGTCTCTAGAAATACCTCCCAAGTCAATGGTTTATTTTCTTGAACCAATACTCCATTTGTCATTCGCCACCAATGTTGTGCATCACCTTCTAACATAAAGACTGCCAAGGGCACCTTCTTAACATCAAGACATTCTATTACCTCGCATATTTTCTCCAATTGCATACTCCGTCCCCCGGCTTTTAGTGGGTCTGCAACACCCTTGAAAGAAGATGGGTTCAAATTATTAAATTGTTCGATATTACACCCACCATTTCCCATAGCTGACTGCTTAGGTGGATTGTTGTTCTCCATCTGATGTCACATTAGGGCAACCATATTTTCCAAAGCTTTATAAATTTCTTCCATATTAGCTTCAGCCAATCGGGATCTTGACCTCGTATGGGTCTGTACATACAATAAATATGACTTAAAGTACATTCTATTCAAATTTCCTAGGAACTTAAACTTATTGCTCTGATAGCATAATTGTCACACCACAATTTTTAAAATACTAGAATCCTTGAGATGTGACAGTTGATTCTTAACAAAACAAATTCTTAAAATTCACCATTTATTGCACTAAAAATTTTTTCCATTTCTACAAGTCTACAAAGTCTACTCATAACTAATATTAACAAGAAGGTTTAGACATACATCTGTTGATAGAACAAAAATTTACAATGGTGAAGTTAAACAAAAGTTATAAAGGAGAATTTAGTTATGACATGACTGCATCTTCTTCACAAGCTGGTCCTGCTGTGCATGTAACTATGAGACTGCAATTACCGTGAAAAATATTTACCATAGTTCGGTGGGTTTGGCTACTCAGAAAGTGATCATCATAGTCTTAAACAATAATCATGGTTGGAAGATATAAATACTTTCCAAAAGTGAGATCTGTTAAAACAATGAAGCGAGCAAAAGCATTTATGGATATACACATTTAAACATATTCCAAAAGATTGAAATGCATGTAAACATTTGAACAGAAACGTACAACTCAAAGTATTTCAAAAAATACCCTACTGTCGTCCCAAGTAGGTCACTTATAGACGCCACCAGCGTCCTGATGGATCCAAACAATCCCTGCTGGTCCAAACAAACCTCAACGGCATACCGAATGAGTCCAAATAGTCTTTGCTGGTGTAACCAGATAGATCATAACAATCCCTGCAGGTCCGATCATACCTCACTGAAGTCTCGGATGAGTCCAAATAGTCTCTACCGGCATAACCGGATAGGTCCTAACTATCCCTGCAAGTCCACTTATACTCAAATTATCTCTGAAAATCTTTAAACATCACAAAGCAGCAACATCATAATGCAAAGTATCATTGAAGCCATTAATTGAACTTCACTTGAAGCAATTTAAACAATCACTTTCATTAGAATATCTATAAGTAATCAGTCAAACATTTTGACAATGATTTCAGAAATGCAACAGTTTTGAAGGACATTCTTGAAATCTAACATGATAACAGCCAAATATCAATAAAAGAACCACTTTAGGGAACCCAAAATTAAATACGGAATTATGGCAATTTATGGAATTGCCAATTCACAAATAATCATTTCATATGCAATACTACAAGTGCAGAAATATCAGCTTTCAAATAACGAGACAGTCATTTAGACATGAATTTTACAATCTCTAAATATTCAAAACAGTATAAGGAAATCTCATAATTTTACTAAAAGCGAAAATGCCACATTTATTTCTAATAAATTACAATATCTAAAATTCGCAACAGTAGACAAGAAAAATTAATTTATTTCTAACAATTTACAGCATTTAGAACTCCTAACATTAGATAAAATATCACATTTTTAATAAAATGATTATTCTTCGAGACAATGAGGTTGCTTACATGACAAGACACTTGTGTTACGTATGCATCAACCTTGAATTCCTGCTATAAAACCTTGAATACGGAGATAAGAAACATGAAGATCGAGATCGACCAAGTAGCTTGTCATACTGAACCTGGATAGAGTAGTTCTACTAAAAAGTACTTGGAGGATCCACTTTCCACTGATATTAATATTTGCATACATGTTGCAGTTGCTTCATGGAGGACCAATTTTATTTGCCATGAGGCAATGAAGAAGATGGCCAACCTTATTTATATTTAAAAAAAAAAATAGCCATGGCATAAGAAGGTGAGGAAAGCGCGATGAGGGACTTATGGAACGATCGAGAGAGAGACTTATAAAATTTTAACACCTTTCATAAAGGTGTCTTAATTACATAGAATGAAATTTGTTGGGTTGCCACGTAGGGTGAGGAAGCATATCCTTAAAACAACGATTTTGTAAAAGTTGGTGGAGCAAAGGTCTATACTGGCAAACTGGGTCCTACGTAAGGGTGTTGGAGATGCTACCCTCTTGTAAGGTAAAACATAGTGCAAATGCAATGTAGACCATAAGGTCTACACTATAAAAATAGACTTGTACCATATTCAAAAATATTAAAAAATAAAATAAATTGTTTTGAACTATTTTATTTAACGAAATGGCTAATTGTCCTCAACGTGTTTCAAAAGCCTCTTTCCAAATATATCAGAAAAGACAAAACAAATAGTCCCTAAGGACCAAAATGTTCATATGGATCACCACATTATAAATAACTATTTCAATTTATTTTTATTTTTTTCAAAAGTTTAGGATTGTTACATTCTTCCCCCTTTAAATAATTTAGTCATGTAAATTTGTGTACCTGATTACTGAAAGTGATAGGGATATTTTTCTTTGATTTCGTCTTCTTGTTCCCAAGTCGACTCCTCTCTCGAATGGTACTACCACAATATACCGACCAAATATACCGACCAAAGGAATCTTCTTGTTGTGCAACACTTGCACCCTCTTATCCAGTATCAAAATTGGCTACTCAATGAAAGATAGGTCCTTCCTAATCGGTAAAGGTTCATATTTCAAGACATGGAATGGGTCGAGCTGATATTTTCGTAATAAGGATACATAGAAGACATTATGGATGTTTGCCAATTCGGATGGTAAGGCAAGTCTATAAGCGATGCCTATGATTCTCTCCAAGATTTCAAAGGTTCCGATGTAGCTGGCGATCAGCTTTCCTTTCTTGCCCATCTCATGATGCCCTTTATTGGTGAGACCTTTAAGAAAACCCGATCACCTTCCTCAAATTCAAGGTCTCTCCGTTAGTTATCGGCATAACTCTTTTACAGAATTTAAGCTGTCCTGAGAATTTCTCGAATTAGTGTTATCTTATCTTAGATTACCTGGATGATTTTTGGTCTAAAAAGCTTTCTTTCACCAACCTTGTCCTAACAGATGGGTGACCTGCATTTCCTTCCATATAGGGCTTCGTATGGTGTCATCTGAATACTGGCTTAGAAGCTATTATTATAAGCAAACTCAATCAGGGGTAAATGGTCATCCCAGCTTCCTTTAAAGTCAATGACACAGGTCCTTAACATATCTTCCAAGGTCTAGATGGTCATCTCCGATTGTCCATCAATTTCGGGGTGAAAGACAGTACTAAACCGAGTGTCCCTGTCCGATACAATACTGACCGGAAGTCCACGTAACCACACTATTTCCTTAATGTACAACTGAGATAGTCAATCCAAAGCGTAAGTCGTGCGGATCGGTAGAAAGTGGGCAGCTTTGGTCAGCCGATCTGACCCAAATGGTATCATGTCCTAAATTTGTTCTACACAAGCCAGAGAAAAAATCCATAGAGATGTGCTCCCACTTCCACTCTGGCACTGGTAAAGGCTGTAACAACCCAGCAGGCCTCTGATACTCAACTTTTACTTGCTGGCATGTTAGGCACTTAGACACAAATAGTGCTACCACTTTTTTCATATCATTCCACCATAAGGTTTTCTTCAGGTCCTGATACATTTTAACACTTTCGGGAGGTTTAATATAGCTGGAGTGATGTACTTCTTCCAAGATAACTCTCTTCACACTCTCATCATTCAAAACACAAACTCGACCTCAGAATCTAAATAATTATCACTGCATATAGAGAATTCGTCTTTCTTTCCCAGCATCACCTCTTTTACAGTTTTTATAAGATGAGGTCTTCCTTTTGTGCCAACTAAATCTATTGAATTAATTGGGGTTCTGCCTTAATGTTGGCAATCATACTTATCACACTGTTAAAGGACGGAGATGGATACCAATCCGCTATTTCTTCTACATTTCTTGGATCATTAAATGAGGTAAGACTCCTGTAGATTTTCTACTTAGAGCGTCGACCACAACGTTAGCCTTTCTTGAATGACAATGGATTGTACAAGCAAAATCTTTTAAGAAATCCATCCATCTTATCTGTCGCATATTTAAATCCTTCTGGGAGAAGAGGTATTTCAAGCTCTCATGATCTGTGTAGATTTTGAATTGCTCACCATATAGATAATGCCTCCAAATTTTCAAAGAGAATACTATTGCAGCTAGCTTCAAGTCATGAATTGGATATTTCTTCTCATATTCTTTCAACTATCTGGATGCATATACCACTACCTTTCCATATTGCATTAATACACAGCCCAATCCTTTATGTGAAGCATCACTATAAATCAAAAATCCCCCACTCTCCTCAAGAATAAAATAGGTGCTGAAGTCAATCGAGCTTTTAGTTCTTGAAAACTCTACTCACATTCCTTTGTCCATTCAAATTTAATATTTTTCTATGTCAATCGAGTTAATGGGGTTGCAATTCGAGAGAATCTTTCTACAAATCTTCTGTAATATCCTGTCAATCCCAAAATGCTTCGAACTTCATTCAAATTGCTTGGTTGTTTCCAATTAACCACGGATTTAACCTTTGAAGGATCAGCTGATATGCCTTCTTTTGATATCACATATCCTAAAAACATCACTTGTTCAAGAAAAAATTCACATTTACTTAGTTTGGCATACAACTTCTTTTCTCTTAGTATTTGCAATACCAATCTTACATGTTGTTCATGTTCCTTCCGATCCTTGGAATAAATTTTAATATCATCGATGAATACCACAATAAACCTGTCTAGAAAAGGCTTAAAGATTCAATTCATTAAATCCATAAATGCAGCCGTCGCATTGGTTAATCTGAAAGGCATGACTAAAAATTCATAATGATCATACTCTGTTCTGAATGCTGTCATGGGAACATCATCACTTTTAATCTTGAGCTGATGGTATCCAGATCTAAGATCAATTTTTGAAAATACATGTGACCCTTGTAATTGATCAAATAAATCATCAATTCTAGGTAGTGGATACTTATTTTTTAATGTCACTTTGTTTAGTTGTCTATAATCAACACACAACCTCATGGTCCTATCTGTCATTTTAACAAACAATACCGGAGCACCCCAAGGTGACACATTGGGTCTGCTAAAACCTTTATCTAATAATTCTTCCAATTGTTGTTTAAGTTTCTTAAGTTTTGCAGGTTCCATTTGATAAAAAGCCTTAGAAATTGGGGCTGTCCCAAGAAGTAACTTAATAGAGAATTCAATTTCCCTATCAGGTGGTAACCCTAGCAATTCCTCAGGAAATACGTCAAGAAATTCTCGGACGACCGGAATGGTGTCCAAGTTTATCTTTTCCTTTCTATCTTCTTTAATATAGGCAAGAAATCCTTGACATCCTTTTCGAAGGAGGCGATTAGCCTGAATGGAGGAGATTAAAAATGGTGGAGATGCTTCCTTGATAACTTCAAGGTAAACTACTGGTTGATTCGAAATACAATAAGTAACCCTTTTCTTGTAACAATCAGTACTTGCATGGCATGCAGAGAGCCAATCCATGCCTAAGATCACATCATAATCTTGAATTTCTAAGAGTATTGAATCCACTAACATTTCCCTTTCTTCTATCCTTATCACACAAGATTTGTATACTAGATTAGTATTAATTGAATTCCCCATAGGTGTGGCTACTTCTAGAAGTTCTTTCAATTGTTCTGGTTCTACCCTTAAGTGGCATGCAAAGTGCAGTGACACAAATGAATGAGTAGATTCAAGATAAATCAAAACATGAGCTACTTCTTGAAAGATAATAAGAGTACCTTGGATCACTGATTTTGAGGCACGAGCATCTTGCTATGTAATTGCGAATACTCTCTCATTCATTTGAAGTTTCTGGGTTGCCTCTTCAGGCTTCGAATGTCGCTGTATTTTCAAGGCATGACAATCTTTGATCTTGTGGCCCAACTTCCCACATTGGAAACAAGCTCTGATTTTCCAATAACAGAATTTCATCCCATGTCTCTTCCCACATGTTATACTAGGCTCTAGTGGGCATTGAAATGGCGTCGACCTTGGCCTTTTGTTTGCTCCTTCATATTGTTGTCGATTAGGTGGTGTGGGCCCATACTAATTTCTCTGGCTATTCCTCTTTTGGTATTCTTCGTAGTCTTTTTCAACAATTTGGGCTCTGTCCACTATTTCGTCATAAGTCCTTAGTTTTAAGACTAATATTCTGCTTCTAATGGCTGGTCTGAGGCCCATTTCAAATTTTTTTACCTTTCTTGCTTCGTTGTTGACCATATGTGGAGCGAACTTTGCCAATTCAGTATACTTGATCTCATATTGTGCTATTGTCTTGCTTCCTTGAACTAATTCCAGAAATTCTATTTCTTTTTTGTCTCAAATAAAATCTGGGAAGTACTTTTCATTAAATGTCTTTAGAAATACCTCCCATGTCAAGGGTTTTTTTTTTTTACCAATACTCCATTTGCCATTCGCCACCAATATTGTGATTCACGTAGTAACATAAAGACTACCAAGGCCACCTTCTTATCATCAGGACATTCTATTACCTCAAATATTTTCTCCAATTGCATAATCCATCCCTCGGCTTCTAGTAGGTCTGCGGCACCCTTAAAAGAAGGTGGGTTCAATTTCTTAAATTGGTCGATATTACACTCACCATTTCTCATAGCTGACTGCCTGGGTGGATTGTTGTTCTCCATTTGATGTTGCATTAAGGCAACCATATTTTCCAAGGCTTTATGAATTACTTCCATATTAAACCTATTGCCCGGATACCATAATTGTCACACCACACTTTTTAAAATACTAGAATCCTTGAGATGCGACAGTCGATTCTTAACAAAACAAATTCTTAAACTTCACCATTTATTACGCTAAAACAATTTTCCATTTCTACGAGTCTACAAAGTCTGCTCATAACTAATAATAACATGAAGGTTTAGATATCCATCCGTTGATAGAACAAAAATTTATAATGGTCAAGTTAAACAAAAGTTACAAAGGAGAATTTAGTTATGACATGACTGCATCTTCTTCACAAGCTGGGCCTGCTATGCATTTAACTATGAGACTGCAATTACCCTGAAAAATATTTACCATAGTTTGGTGGGTTTGGCTACTCAGAAAGTGATCATCATAGTCCTCAAAAATAATCATGGTTGGAAGAAATCAAAACTTTCCAAAAGTGAGATCTATTAAAACAATGATACGAGCAAAAGCATTTATGGATAACAATTTCTCCTTCACAAATACACATTTAAACATAATCCAAATAATTGAAATGCATGTAAACATTTTAACAAAAATGCATAACTCAAAGGAATTCAGAAAATACCCTACTGGCCTCCCAAGTAGGTTACCTATAGACCCCACCAACGTTCTGATGGGTCTAAACAATCCCTGCAGGTCCAAACAAACCTCACCAGTGTACCGGATGAGTCCAAATAGTCCCTACCGGATAGGTCTAAATTTTCCTGCAGGTCTAAACATACCTCACCGGCGTCTCGAATGAGTCCAAATAGTTCCTACCGACGTAAAAGGATAGGTCCTAACAATCCCAGCAGGTCCGATCATACCTCACCGGCATCCCGGATGAGTCCAAATAGCCATACCGGCATAATTGGGTACGTCCTAACGATCCCGGCAGGTCCACTTATACTCAAATTATCTCTTAAATTCTTTAAACATCACAAAGCAGCAACATCATATGTGCAAAGTATCATTGAAACCATTCACAGGACTTCACTTCAAGAAATTTAAACCATCACTTTCATTAAAATATTTGTAAGTAATCAGTCAAACATTTTAACAATAATTTATGAAAAAATGACATTCTTGAAATTTAACATGATAACAGTCTAATATCAGTAGAAGAACCATTTATGGGAATCCAATATTAATTACGGAATTCTCGCAATTTATGGAATTTTCAATTCACAAATAATCATTTCATAGGCAATACTACAAGTGCAGAAATATCAGTTCTCAAACAACAAGACAGTCATTTAGACATGAATTTTACAATGTCTAAATATTCAAAACAGTACAAGGAAATCTCATAATTTTACTAAAAGCGAAAATGTCACATTTATTTCTAATAAATTACAGTATCTAAAATTCTCAACAATAGACAGGAAAAATAAATTTGTTTCTAACAATTTACAGCATTTAGAACTCCTAACATTAGATACAATATCACATTTTTAATAAAATGATTATTCTTCGAGACAATGAGGTCGCTTACATGGCAAGACACTTGCGTTACTTACGCATCAACCCTAAATTCCTGCTATAAAACCTTGAATACGAAGATAAGAAACATGAAGATCGAGATCGACCAAGTAGCATGTCATACTGAACCTGAATAGAGTAGTTCTATTAAAAATACTTGGAGGACCCACTTTCCACTGAGATTAATATTTGTGTACATGCTACAGTTGCTTCATGGAGGACCAATTTTATTTGCCATGAGGCAATGAAGAAGATGGCCAACCTTATTTATATAGAAAAAAAAAAAAACAGCCATGGCATAAGAAGGTGAGGAGAGCGCGATGAGGGACTTATGGAATGATCAAGAGAGAGACTCTTATAAAATTTTAACACCTTTCATAAAGGTGTCTTAATTACATATAATGAAATTTGTTGGGTTGCCAGGTAGGGTGAGGAAGCATCTCCTTAAAACAACGCTTCTTGTAAAAGTTGGTGGAGTAAAGGTCTATACTGGCAAAATGGGTCCTACGTAAGGGTGTTGGAGATGCTACCCTCTTTTAAGGTAAAACATAGTGCAAATGCAGTGTAGACCATAAGGTCTACACTATAAAAATAGACTTGTACCATATTCAAAAATATTAAAAAATAAATAAATTGTTTTGAACTATTTTATTAAACAAAAAGGCTAATTGTCCTCTAAGTGTTTCAAAAGACCTCTTCCCAAATATATCAGAAAAGACAAAATGAATGGTCCCTAAGGACCAAAATGTTCATATGGATCACCACACTATAAAGATTTAAACTTTTTTTTTTTTCTTTCCGTTTTTTTTTTTCAAATGTATAGGATTGTTACAATGATGGTCCAAACTATATGACCGTAAACCGTAGCGGAGGTTTAGTTGCATGACCTTAAACTGCATGGTCTTAGTTGCATGACTTTAAACTGCATAACTATGGTCCAAAATATGACCTTAAACCATAATGCACGTCCTGGCCACATGACGATAAACTGCTTTGCGCAGGTCTCAGACGCATGACCTTAAAAAAATTCCCCCACACACGTGCACATGCCCTTTACATGCATCTTCAAGCACGTCTTCCCAAACCGACCCATCCGTGTGTACGTATCACCTTCATTAACCTCCCCAATAAATGCATCTTCCTTCATTATCATTCATCATTCCCCAGTGAGTCTCACTCGTGCTCACAAAATGGCAAGCCATCCAGTCATCCACACTCGCCATCAGCTAGTGGGTCACCACGTTTTCACCCACCATTCATACATCATCCATCTTTCATAGGTAGCCTCGTGCCATCTCCCTAAAGTGAGTCAAAACCACCACCATACTCACTTCATAGCCTCCACAGACTGTCATTCATCACCACCACGGTCCAGCTGTATTACCTTAAACTATAGTGCATGTCCTGACTGCATGACGATGAAAGGCTTCACACAGGTCTCGAGGGCATGACTTTAAACATGCCTTCACAAAAAAAATATAATGAGCATGGTGTATACCTGAATAAGGGAACGCCATGAGTAAAAATGACGGAAGGGCATGGTCACGAAACCATAAGTAAGAGTATTTCGAAAATAAAAACCCGAGCACGGTGAAAACACTGAAAGGGCACCATGAGTAAAAATAGAAAATAAGGGTGGACATGATCGAAAGGTCCTGGGTAAAAAAGCCCCAAATAAAAAGAAGTTGGTGAAAACTATCTCTATGGCCCCGCTTCCCAAGCCCAAGTGAAATCCGCAAAGGACGCTTGGACAAATAAACAGGTTGATGCAGCACTCGCCTCAACGGGTGGCTTCAACCCACATTCTAAGAGAAAAATCCTGATGTTATAATATCAAGACCCAAAAATACGAGCTTCAAGCAAAATTCTGACAGCCTGAGTCCAATCGCAAAAAGGACTCGAAAGACAGAAAATGCGTCAAGAAGGCAAGATAAGTCTTATGAAGAAGAGTACTATTACCACGAGATCGCTAACGAGCTTCAAGATGTTGAAGACGCCCCAAGAAAGCCAAGTCAGCAATGACCTTGGACCTGTTATGCAGCAATTAAGATTGAATCCTCAGGGGTCACCTCGGACAAAGAAGATATGTATCTTGATTGTTGAAACTGCTAGTAGTGGTCAAGGGTTATACCCAAAGCCGGTCACCTCGAAAAACTGAGGTACCCTACCTGCCAAGGAATATCTGGTGCACAATGCAGACAAACGCCAACCAAAGGCTCTCCAGCAGATCATCCAGAACAAATAACAAAACAAAATCCTCAAAACATAGACCAACACCAGAGGATACAAAAACCCATACTAAATGGGAAATATTCCCTTCAACATGGCACTTAACTGCCAAATGGGCCTGATTTTGACCAACGAGGTCTGTACAAAATCCTCAGCTGTCAAAATCACAAACAATCATGATCCCTCAAAACAGTCTCTTCTCCCCCTAAAGTCGCCACGGATGGACCTGTACATTACATCAAAACATCTGAGCATCCTAGTTACAGCATTGCGTGGATCTCCTCGGTGCTCATGTGGTCATATGGTTAGGAAGAAAATAATAATAAAGTTGAAGGAAATTTTCCAAATGTTGTCCTTCTCGCTACTCTCGAAGCACAACATTCGGTGGGGCAAGTTGTTTGAACACATTTTTTAGCACCTTCGGTCTCCGATGCGGAATAAAACAGAAGTCAGCCAATAACGATTCAACATACAGTGGAATTCCTGATAGTCTTAGAATTTCCCCAAAATGGGTCAGAATCTTCTTAAGCATTAGAAAAAAGCCGCATGTCAAGTTTTGTCTCAATCCGACATGTCAAAGACAGCAGAGAAAGAAAAAATTTCAAAAAACTCAGCCTCTAGCACCCTAAAATGGACCCCGTAACAAGAACTTTATTTTCGGTACATCAAAAAGCTTTGGGACCACTGCCATTAGATCCGGTACGATTGAAAACCCCTATGAGTCAAGTTTCGACTTAACTGCACCAATCTCCATTAAAGGGGGCTGGCGTGCACAATCCGAAGCAGTAACTTCCAAGGCTCGTATCTCACTCATTCTGAGTCGGATCGCGCTCAAATTTGGTGAACGTGTTTGTCTTGTCAAGATGAGTATTTTGATATGTGGCACAACCCGTGACAATACCCAAGCAAGGAGAAAAACAAGATAGAAGTTAACGATTTGTGAAGATAATTACAGAAAATTCAGCAGTAGCACACCTCGCTCGAGCAGACAATTAGTCCAAACCTCATGTATAATGAATAGTTGGATTAGGCACACAAAGGTGTCAAAGTTGCTGTAGATTTTGGACGCCAGATTTCTAGATTCTGGCAAAAAACCCAAGACGACAAAATCTTCGTCCAAACAGAAAATCGAGTTGCGTTCATTACAACATGATCGTGATGGCATGCTCAGTGCAACACAGCAAAGAAATCTAGGGAGGCAGTTAAAAGAGGAAAAGGGAAGAGTCCAAAGAAAAACATTAAGATACGAGCACACTATCGATCAGAAGTTTTCAAGATCTATATAAATTTTGAGTCACATGATCGTGCTCTAAAAAAGTGATACATGGCTCGAAGATGGTATCAAATCGATCGTCATGCCGAACCCAACAAGAAAGCAATCATCTTTCGGCTAAACGAACGTCGGAGCAACCCCAAATTATCCATGGAAGATTACGCAAGTTCTAGGGCAGCAGCAGGAACTAATTTGGAATTTCATATATTGTTGGGCAAGGGCAAAATAGTCCTTTTGTACCCATTTTTAGAATTTTTTTAATTCAATTAAATTGTAATTATCATCAATTTAGATAGTTTTTTTATATACACCCATGTTTGGGCCCAATTTTATAAGTACATGTTAAACACAATTGTCAAAGGACCCTTGATTTTTCAATACTCATTAATAAAATTTAAGAGTTTTCTTGTTCAAAATGTGGGCACGTCTTGGAGAGAGAGGAGAGAGAATAAAAGAAAAGGTTTGGTACCCTTTGGTACAGATAAGTTTCTCTCTCCTCCTCTCATCTCTCTCTTTCTTTGTCCTCATTTATCTCTTTTTATCTCTCTCCTCACATCTCTCTTTCTCTCTCCTACTCTCATCTCTCTCTTTCTCTCTCCTCTCATATATCTCTTTCTCTCTCCTCATCTCTCTCTTTTTTTCTCTCTCCTCTCATCTCTCTCTTTCTCTCTGATCCCCTCATCTCTCTTTCTCTCTCCTCGTTTATCTCTTTCTTTCTCCTCTTATTTATATCTCTCTTTTCTTTTTCTTCTCTGATTTTCTTTATTCACTTTCCTTCTCTCTGCTCTATCTTTTCTTTCTTTTTCCTCTCCTTCCTGCTCTCTCTATTCTCTCTTTTTTTTCTCTATTCATGCATGACAGAGCCAATCGCCGAGCGTGATGTCTTCTTGCTGCAAGGACACAAACATTGAGCCAGGCCTTAACCCGAGTGGCGAGCCGGGCCTTTGTCAAAGTTTCCTTATCTTCTCCTCTTTCATGGACGGTGGGTACTCATCGTCGTCCATGTTTTCTCTCTCTTCTTAATTGTCTGTTATGGGTGACGGAAGCTCATCGCCGCCCATGTTTCCTCTCCCCTCTCAGTCCCCTGTCATGGACGGTGGATGCGCATCGTCGTCCATGTTTTCTTTCTCTTCTCTTGATCATCTGTCAAGGATAGCAGATGCTTATCGCCGTCCATATTTTCTCTCTCTTCTAATTCTTGTCATGGACAGTGAATGCTTATCGTTGTCCATGTTTCTTCTCTCTTCTAATTCTTGTCATGGACGGTAAGAGCTCATCGCCGTCCATGTTCTCCTCTGTCATGAATGGCAGATGCTCATCGTCGTCCATGTTTTCTCTCTCTTCTTGACCCTCTATCATGGACAATAGATGGGCATCGCCGTCTATGTTTTCTCTCTCCTCTTTCTCCTCTATCATGGACAGTGGATATTCATCGCCATCCATGTTTTTTATCTTCTTAACCCTCTGTCATGGACCGCGGATGCTCATCGTCGTCCATATTTTCTCTCTCCTCTTACTCCTCTGTCATGGATGATGGATGCTCATCGTCGTCCATGTTTTCTCTCTTTTCTTAACCCCTTGTCATGGACGGCTAATGCTCATTACCGTCCATGTTTTCTTTCTCTTCTTAATCTTGTGTCATGAACGACAGAAGCTCATCGTTGTCCATGTTTTCTCTCTCTTCTCATCCTTCTGTCATGGACGATGGAAGCTCATCGCCATCTATGTTCTCTCTTCGTCATGGACGGTGGAAGCTCATCGCCGTCCATGTTTTCTCTCTCTTCTCCCTCTTTCTCTTCTTTCTCACTTCTCCTCTCTTCTTCTTTTCCTCTCGCTCTTTTCTTTCTTCTTCTCACATGCACGACATCGGTAGTACTGTGCATGCATCTCCCTTTCTCTTTTTTCTCTCTCTTCTTCTTTTTCCCCTCTCATTTGATCCAGGGAGGCTAAGTCAAACACTATGGTAGTCTCGTCGTCTAGTAGTATTGTTGTTGTACCGATCTTAGTTATTGTGCCCGCCTTACTGCCACGATAAACTAGCCATTGTTTCAGGCTGGTCAATGATCATTATATCGTCTAGTAGTATTGTCGTTGTACCGGTCTAGTTACCGTTCCCGTCTTGCTACCACATCAGGTCAATCACTTGCTGGTCTAGCTACTATGTTAGTCTAGTCGCCTAGTCAAATTCCTATCTCCCCCCATTCCTCTATTCTATCTCTTTCTTCTTCTTTCATCTATTCTCTTGGCCTTTTTTTTTCTCTCTTCTTTTGAATGTGCGTGTCTATGTGCATTCCCCTAAAGACAAGGAGGGGTCACTTGGCCCACTTGTCTTGTAAATTAACTGTGTGTATGATTACAGAAACAGGAGAGTACTTGTCTTGTAAATTAACTGTGTGTGTGATTGTAGAAACAAGAGAGTACAGGATAAGGGAGGCGATTCGAACCAGTTGTAGAACTAGGGCTTTCTTCGTGATCTAAGAGGGCGCTCATGCGATCCAGGTCGAGTAAGTCCCCACCCACCTTAAATTCCTCTCTCATCGATTGGTATACCTGCACTTGCTCTTGGGCAAGGTTCCCAAAAGAGTGATCTCAAAGTCCTGGGTTCCCCGAAAACCCGAGACATGTGCCATCAGGTCATCCCGACCCGGAGGGCGAGAACGAGGCACCTAACCACTATGTGATGTGTGAAAACGGATAAGTGCAATGTTATATGATAGTTCCATGATAAATGTTACATGATAAGTGCCATGTGATTGCTCTCATATGATGGATGTTTTATGCTAAGTATCATAGAGTTATGTGACAACTGTATAGTTCTGAGCAAGACTAAAACTTTGAATGATGAAACTAGAATTATTTATCATAAGGCACTGACTAAGTATGAATGAATTTAATGCTTGAGCATGTTAAGATGCTGTGATAATGACCACTATGCAATGACACACCCATTGGTAGTGGGTACCATTCTGTTATGATACTCTGATACTAATGCATATTGTTATACTAATACGGGAACGGTATGCTAAGAAAGGTGATACCCTAACTCGCTGAATTATAGGATGGAGTTAAGGAAAAGTGAAATGGGAAGGTCGTACCCCCCTGAAATTCATGAGATGTGACTAGTGAGTGATGCCTTGCAAGGTAGTGCCTATCAAAAACCCCAAAGCGTGCTGGGGACCGTGTGTGTGAGTTCGAGGGCATTACGAAGTGGAATTTCCCACTTGTCATTGCCTTCCCTCCTGAGAGACGGTAGAGGTCCTAAGCAATATGATTGGCTTGGCCTGATGGATAGGGTTTCTACTTCGAGAGTAGGTGAACTAAGGAGTGAGCAGGTAATGATTGAGTAGTGAATATGGATGATAATGATCGTAATGTTTGAATGGTAATAACGACATTTTGATATGATGCCTGTCATATATGCATTAATGAGATTTTTGAATTATATAACATTTGTATTGTGATTCCCTAAAATTGAAAGAATTGTTCATGACGCATGATAGACTCAATAATGATGCATAGCACCTGGATCTACTTACTGGGCTTTATAGCTCATCCCAGTGTATCTCCCTTCTTGTAGATTGACATCGACAAGTAAGAAGGGTGTGAAGTACATGATTTGTGGCGGGGAGTCGAAGTCACATTCCTTTAAGAAGAAACCCAGATCTTGTATGTACTTGGACAGTTTAGCCCTAAATTTTGTTTAATTTAGAAAAATGTAATATTGGACCCTAATGCCCCAAACTCAAGTGTAATATTTTTGGAAGAAATTTTATGTAGTGCAATGTTAATGATATATGGATCTTCCCCCAATTTTAAAGATTTATATGCACTTAAAATTATTGATTTAGTTCTTTGCCATGGTTTTCTTTGATCATCGACATAACGGTGTTGAGTCAACTCCGACTTGAGTGACATGCACTACCTTGGGATCACGAACCCACACTCGGTCACCCTTCTGCGTGAAAAGAAGGGCAGTTTGGGGCGGGGTCGTGATAGTTATGGTATCAGATCAGCTAGGATAGGATTCTTAACCTAGAGGGATTCTAGAACTGTCCTTAGAATGGTTTTAAGATAGGTTAGTGATTGGGTGTTCCTCTGCTAGATCGAAGATGCCGAGGACTCGTGCCAACAATGCGAGTTCCAGCAATGAGAACACCGAGACGCTCGGTGAATTTTATAGGACTCTGGGAGCTATGACCTAAATGATGAAAGATTTGATGCCAGCCCAGCCTACCCCTACCCCAGAGCAAAATGACAGTAGCCTGATAGAAAGATTTAGAAGGCTGGCACCCCCAACCTTTTTAGGGCAAGGAGTAAAAAAAGTCGAGAGGTGGAAGAGGCAAATAGAAAAGATCCTAGAAATGTTTCATTGCTCAGATGAATAGAAAATCAGGTTGGGAGCCTTAATGCTGGAGGGAGAGGCTGACATTGGTGGAACACGATAAAGCAATCTTGGAGAGAGTCGAAAACCGAGACCACTTGGGATAACTTCCTGACGGCATTCGACGAGAAGTACTTCCCAGACTCTGTCAAGGAGAGGAAGGAAGTGGGGTTCATTGAGCTTCAGCAAGGGGGTATGACAATGGAGTAACACGCCACTAAGTTTGCGAAGCTTTCTAGGTACGCGCCTCACATTATTAACACAGAGGCATGAAAGGTGGCTAAATTTGAAAGGGGCCTTCGGCTGGACATCAGAGGAAGGGTACTTTCAGCCAACCTGAACTCGTACGCCCCATTGGTGGACCTTGCCCTAAAGATTGAGAGGGACTGCGAGGATCACAAATCTAGGAGGGAAGGAAAGATGAAGCCCGTGCCATCAGGAAATTTTGGGACGAAGCCCCAACAGTTTCCAAAGACGGGTGTTAGAGGAATGCCTTACCAACATAACCAGAGGGGCGCAGAAGAATTTCCCGGGCAACATGGAGAATGACCGACGCTTGGTTTGTCCCCATTGTGGGAAGGACAATCACACTGCTGTCAAATGTTACAAGAAGCAGAACGTGTGCCTCAGATGTGGCAAGTCCGGTCATTGGATTAAGGATTGCCCTATGATGAAGACAGAGGACCAACCAAAGACGCAAGGACGAGTGTTTGCCCTCACCGAACAAGAAGCCAAGGTGTCCACCTCGGTGATCAGAGGTACGCTCTCCATTTGTGGTGTTAAAGCTAGAGCCTTAATTGACCCTTGTTCCTCTCAGTCTTTTGTTGCACCCCATTTTACTTGTTATTTAAATGTTGAGCCTGCATGTCTTGATTATACTCTAATAGTATGCACACCTATGGGGGATACCATGGAAACTGATAGGGTTTACAGACAGTGTAAAGTTACAATTAATGGATGTGACTTGTCTGTAGACTTGATACTCCTAGGAATTCAGGATTTTGATGTTATCCTGAGCATGAATTGGTTGTACATACACCATGCCACCGTCAATTGCTATGAAAAGACAGTGACCTTTAAACGCCCTGACCAAACTGAGCTACACTTTGAGAGCACTAGGGATACTCCCCCTCTGTACTTTATTTCTGCTCTCTGGGCCTCTCGTCTCCTAACTAAGAGATGTCAAGGATATTTGGCTTATGTGGTTGAAAATCAGGACGTCAAGTCCTAGTTAGAGGCGATACCAGTAGTAAGAGAGTATCCCGAAGTATTTCCAAAATACTTACCATCCCTACCTCTAGTAAGGGAGATTGAATTTGAGATAGATGTAGTCCTTGGCACTGTTCCCATCTCCAAAGCCCCGTATAGAATGGCTCCAACAGAGTTGAAGGAGTTGAAAGAACAATTGCAAGAATTGTTGGATAAGGGATTCATCCGACCCAACGTGTCACCCTTGGGTGCACCGGTCCAGTTTGTGAAGAAGAAGGATGGGTCTCTGAGGCTGTGTATTGATTATAGGCAGTTGAACTGTCACTACCCTACCCCCGACCCCTATTTCGACCTTGACAGAGGGTGACCAAGTGCATGTTCGTGATCCCAAGGTAGCGCTAGTCACTTAAGTCAGAGTTGACTCAACACCGTTATATAAGTGATCAAAGAAAACCATGACAAAGAACTAAATCAATAACTCTAAGTGTAGATAAATATTTGAAATTGAAAGGATCCATACAATAATAAAAAAGTACTACATCAATTTCTTCCCAAAATATTACACTTGCGTTTGGGGCATCAGAGCCCAATATTACATTTTTCTAAAATAAACAAAATTCAGGGCTAAACTGCCCAACCACCTACAAGATCTGAGCTTCTTCTCAAGTGACTAAGACTTCGACTCCCAACCTGCAAATCACGAACTTCTGGCCCTCGACCTGGTGCTATCAATCTACAAGACGGGAGATACAGGGGGATGAAGTATAAAGCCTAGTAAGTAGATCTAGGTGTTATGCATCATTAATGAGTCTATTCATGCATCATAAGCAGTTCTTCCAATTATAAAAAGTCATTGGTTAGGTGCCTCAATCTTGCCCTCCAGATCTGGATGATTGGATGGCATGCATCTCAAGTTTCAGGGGAATCCGGGACTTGAGATCACTCTCTCGGGAACCTTGCTCAAGAACAAGTGCAGGTGGACTAACCGATGAGAGAGGAATTTAAGGTGGGTTCGGGACTTACTCGGGCTGGCTCTAGTGGGTGCCCTCTTAGATCATGAAGAAAGGCCCCCAGTCGTAAAACTGGTTCGGAATCGCCTCCCTTGGCCTATATTCTCTTGTTTCTACAATCACACACGTATGGCAAATGTTATAAGACAAGTGGGTCAAGGGACCCCACCTTGCCTTTGGGCGAATGTACACAAGCATGCACATTCAAAAAAAAAAGGAAGGAAGAATGAGAGGATTAAGATTAGGATGAGAAGAATTTGATCAGACGGTGAGACCGACAAGTGACTAAACTAGTAAGTAATTGACCCGGTGTGGCAGTAAAATGAGCTTGGTAACTCAGACCGGCTCGACAGAATTACTACTAGACGGCAGTACCAATACCGACTAGCTAGACACAATGGCTAGTCTGTCGTGGCAATAAAGTGGGCACAGTAACTCTGACCGACACAATGACACTATTGCTAAATGACATGACTACTATAGAAGGCTAATCTCGAACGATCTTAATCAGACGAAAGACTAAAAGAAATGAAGAAAAAGAGAGAAAGAGAGAGAGAAGAGAAGAAGAAGAAGAAGAATAAAATAAGAGAGAAGAGAAGAAGAAGAAGAAGAAAATAAGAGAAAAGAGAAGAAGAAGCAGAGTAGGATAGAAAACCATGGGAGAAGAAGAAGAGAGAAGGAATACAGGCGGTAATGGGTTCATGTCGTTGTGACAGAAAGGGGACAGAGAATTAACACAGGTGGCGATAGGCCAGCACCATCTGCGATAAAAGTGAAGAGAGAGAGAAAGCACATGCGGTGATAGGCCAGCACCGTCTGCGACAGAAGAGAAGAGAGAGAGAGAAAGCATAGACGGTGATAGGCTTGCACTGTTTGTGGCATAAGAGAAGAGAGAGAACGAAACAGAGAGAAAGCATAGGTGGCAATAAGCTTGCACCGTCTACAATAGAAGAGAAGAGAGAGAAAGCGTAGGGAGCGATAGTCTTAAGCTATTTGTGACAGAAGAGAAGAGAGGGAATTTTAACAGAAGCCCGGCCCGCCACTCGGGTTAAGGCCCGGCTCACTGTTCATGTCTCAGGAGCAGAAAGGCATCACACCAGACGATAAGTCCGTCATGCATGAATGGAGAAAGAGAAGAAGGGAAAGAGAGATATGATAGACTAAAGGAGGAAGAGAGAGAAAGAGATAAAGATGAAAGAAAGAGAAAGGGAGAGACGAGAGAGAAAAGTGGGGAGAAAAAGATAAAGATAGAGATGAGAAAAGAGAAAAGAGGAGAGAGTACAGAGAAAAGAGGAGAGAAAAAGAGAGATGTAGATGAGAAAAGAGAAGAGAGAAAAGAGCAGAGAGAAAGTTACCTTACTGAGGGGTATCAGCCCTTTTCTTCTCTCTCCTCTCTCTCTCCAAGACGCACCCACGAACTCAAGAAAAAATTGAAGTCTTTATTGAATGATCGAAGATTTGTGTATGTCCCTTTTACAATTTGGTTATGCATGTTTATATAGAATTGGGCCCAAACATGGGTGTACACCAAAAAACTACCTAAAATTTAAGATAATTACAATTTAATTGAATTAAAAGAAATTCTAAAAATGGGTGCAAAAAGACTGTTTTACTGCTGCATAACATTATGTGGAATTTCAGAACAGTCCCTACTGTTGCCCGAGAATTTGCGTGATCTTCCATGATTGATTCGGGGTTGCTCTGATGTCCGTTTGATTGAACGATGATTGTTTCTTGTAGGGCTTGGCATGATGATCAATTTGATACCAACTTTGAGTCATGAATCATGTTTTTATGTCATGATTATGAGACTTGAATTTTGGATACATCTTGAAAACTTCGGATCGATAGTACGATCGTTCCTTGATGTTTATGTTTCTTTGCTGAATCGCACTGAACATGTTGTTACGATCACGTTGCAACAAAAGCAGCTCGATTTCTTGTCCGAATGAAGATTTCGTCGTCTTGAGTTTTTTGCCAGAATCTTGAAATCCGATGATCGAAATTTACAGCAGCTTCGACGCCTCCGTGTGTGAAATCCAACCATTCATCGTACGCGAGGTTCGAACCAGAGATAGCCTTGGACCTTACGCACATAATACAATTGGTTTCGCGTCGATCGGGTACGTGAGCGTCGTGATTTGGTCGCTCAAATGAGGCGTACTACTGCTGATTTTTCTACAATTTTCTTCGTGGATCAGCAACTTCGCTCTAGTTTTTCTCCCTGCTTGGGCATCGTCACAGGGTATACCACCTATCGAAACGCTCTCTTGATGAGATGAACACGCTCACAAAATTTGAGCACGATCCAACTTAGAATGAGTGAGATATGGGTCCCAAAAGTCACTGCCCGTGACTATGAAACAGCAACCTTTAATGATGGTTTGGTGTAGGGTGACCACACAGGAATAGTATGCGACTTACCCCTTTTTAGTATTTTACCCATAACTTTGTCTTGAAGTGCCCGATTAAGTCGAAACTTGGCCCATAGGGGTTTTCAACCATGCCAAATCCATTGGCAGTGGTCCCACTACTGTCTGGCGTACCAAGCCAATCCCATTATTTAGAACATCTACCGTACCTAAGGAGGGAGCACAATGACAAGTGGGTAAATCCACTTTGTAATGCCTTCATACTCACGCACAAGGTCCCCAGCGCGTATTGGGGTTTTCGATAGGTACTTACCTTGCAAAACATCACTCACTAGTCTCATCATATAAGTTTCGGGGCGGTCTGACCCTCCCATTCAATTTTCACCTAGCCCCATCCTATCATTCAACGGGTTAGAGAATATTGACAGCATCACTTTTCTTAATGTAACAGTATCCAGTACCGATGAGTGTTCCATCGTGTAGTGGTCAGTATCACAGTACCATAACATAACAGTACCCACTACCAATAGGAGTCCCATTGCATAGTGGTTATTATCATGGCATCATATCATGCGCAAGCATTTAATTCATTCATACTAAATCAATGCCTTATGACAGATAATTCAAATTTTGATCATGTAAAGATGAGTCTTATTCCGAACTATCCAACAGTTGCATAACATTATGACACCTAGCATAAAACACCCATTATATGAGAGATATCAGATTGCATTTACGCTTAGCAATCAGTATTAGCATTACGGTAATTGTCATGTAACATTTGTCATGGGACTATCACAGTAACATTGCATTTATAAATTTTTACATAATGCATAGCTGCATCGCACCGTTCACATAACACCATGGAATTTAGTATACATCACATGAAAATTATCACATAGCACTCATGTTTATCGCTTATCAAAGATAACGTTGCGCCACTTGAGTTACTTAGAGAACAATCCAAAAAAAGAGAACAAAATACGAGCATAGGACTAAAATTTATGTGACGTGTAACGGTGACGTACCCTTCTTCTCGGGGGCGTAAAATTCCAAAATGGTTCAAACATGCAATTTAGGCTTACACGTGGATCTTAAAAATGGCAATGGTTTGAAGGTATTTGGACAACATTTGAGAGGTCTAAACCTCAGCATAAAGTGAGTGACAGTTGCTGGAAGTTCCTTGCAGTTGTGAACAGTGACATACCCTCACATTTCGAGGCATATTTCTTAATTTATGAGGAATTTCAAAATGAGTTCAATATGCAACTTTAATTTTATTCATAGATTTTTCAAATGGTGATGGTTTTAAGGCGTTTGGTCATCATTTGATGGATCAAAATGTGGTGCAAAATAGGTGACAGTTGCTGGAAATCCCAACAACTGTGGACAGTAATATACCCTTACATTTTTGAGGTATATCTCTTAACCCATACGAAATTTTAATATATTGTAAAAAGAAAAATTGAAATAAACGAGCATATATTTCATTCAAAACTGGTTTGGCCCCATTTGGACACCATTTGGCTAGTGAAAGGTTCGTTGCAAGAGCAGTCATAATTCTAGAAATTCTCATTCTCAAGTTTAACATGCTTTGAAGGACACTTAACATTTCACAAACCAAAACACCTCTTGATGCAAAACCTTGCCCATATTAAACTAATCTCACAAGTGAACTATTTACAAAAATTTCATGATTAAAAATATCATCTACCTTGCACAATCAATCATAGTATTTAGAGGCACGAATCTAGAATTTCATTCTCATTTTAACCCATTCATACTCACATTTTTCATCTTATCGTCTTACTCACTTTCAATACTTAATATTGACTTCTACAAACTTTGTTGATGCATAGATGCTAAATCTACTTACCTGATGTTCACGGTGCCTTCAAATCTCCCACTCGCAGGCCACTCGAGCTCCAAGCAATGGCATCTCCAAGGGTAGCAGCTCACTCTCACTTTGCTTCTTAGACAGAGAGAGACAAGTAAGTGAAACGACACTAAAAGGGGAGGGGAGAGGGCTTAAGTACCCACGGTAGATGGGATCCACTGTAGCCGAGTGTACGACACTGGTAAGTGCAGCGCTGACACATACGGATCTGACAAGTACGGTGCTGGCAGCAGTCATATCTTTTCCTTACACTCGAGGCAGTGACATGCGCGGTGCTACTCATTCTTCACCTTCACGTGCGGCGTTACCCCACTACACACACGACGATGCTCCATTCACGCGGCGTTACTCCAACTCACACGTAGTGATGCTCCATGTCACACGCGGCGTTACTCCACTTTACGCGCGGCGATGCTCTATTTCACAGGCGACGTTACTTCACTTCACACGCAGTGATGCTTCCTTTCACACGCGGCGTTACTCCACTTCACGCATGGCGCTGCTCCATTTCACGCGAGGCGTTACTCCACTTCACGCACGGTGATTCTCCCTTTCACGCGCGGCGTTACTCCACTTTACGCTTGGCGTTACTCCACTTCATGCGCAGTGATGCTCCCTTTCACGCGGGACGTTACACCAATTCACGCGCGATGATGTTTCATTCTCCCCCTCTCTTCTACGCACACGGCTCTAAGCCTCTTCTACTACACTATTGTTGTGGGCGTCTCATGACTGAAAAAATTTGTGGTTCATACATCATCTCCCCTTTAAAAAGGATTTTGTCCTCAAAATCATGTTGATGTTAATAAAAAACGTGGGTTACTTCTCCCAAATTTCGTTCTCACATTACCGTGTTGATTCTTCTCTTGAATGATATTGCCATTACACCCGGACTAGGGGGATTTCTTGATTACGCAAAACCTGTACTCTCTTGTCGAATATTCCAATTGGTCGTTCAAGTCATTCAACAAAGGTCAAGTCTTCCCTGAGCGAGATTGGTTCGTACTCCAAAACATGAGACGGGTCAAGTTGATACTTCCTCAGCAGTGATAAATGAAAAACATTGTGAATGTTGGCCTATTGAGCTGGCAGGGCAAGCCAGTATGCCATGCTCCCAACTCTTCTAAGGATTTCAAAAGGCCCAATAAATTGTGGGCTCAATTTTCCTTTTCTACCGAATCTCATTATGCCCTTTGTCGGTGATACCTTCAAGAAGGCTCGATCACCTACTTCAAACTCGAGGTCTCTCTTGCGATTATCGGCATAACTCTTCTGGCGACTTTGGGCTGCCCTAAGGCGCTCTCGAATTAAGGCAATCTTATCATAGGTTATTTGGACAACTTTGAGCCCCAATAATTTTCGTTTGCCCACCTCATCCCAACAGATGGGCAACCTACATTTTCTTCCATATAGGGACCTCATAAGGCGTCATTTGAATACTAGCTTGAAAGCTGTTGTTGTAGGCAAACTCTACTTTGACTTGTTCTGCCACTCTCTCTCGCTTGCGACTCTTCCATCCTCTCTCTGCTCTTCTTGTCGCCTCCATCTCTTCATTTCATTTTCTTTGTTTCGTTTCTTTTCACGACATTTCGTTTCGTTCTCCCTTTCGCTCTCTTCTTTTTGTTTTGTTTCTCCCTTTCGTTCTCTTCCTTTTGTTTCGTCCAGCCTCCCACTTAAAGCACGATAGTGAGCACTTCATTCTCTCTCTCATCTAAATAGCCTAATAGCCGAAGCCTTTCCCCTCCCTTGACCAACTTACTTTCTTTTTTTATTATTATATTGTTTTACTCATTTTCACCTTAGTTTATTTTATGTTGTTTTCTTTTATTCCATCTTATATTCCTTTACCTTATTCTATTTACTCCACTTATTTTATTTTAATTTATGTTTATCTTCTTTATTTTATTTACTTTATTACCTCTTTTATTCTTATGACCTTGTTTTATTTTATTTTATTTTATTTTATTTCACTTTACCTCATTTTTTTTTTGTTTCATTCCTTTTACCTATTTCATTTTATTTTTTTCCATTCTAATTCCATTTTTTTCTAATTTTATTTTATTCATCTCATTCTACTTTAATTTTCATTTCACTTCACTTCATTTCATTTTATTTTATTTCATCTTCGACAAGCCAGGGTCTTAAGACCCGCTTGTTTGGACATCTCACGTGTGTGTGTGTGTGTGTGTGTGCAGGAACTTAGAAAAATGAGTCAAGGGAGTTGATTCTGAGCTGGCCTTAGGCCAGCGGGCATTCTTCGTGATCTAAGAGGGTGCCCATGAGAGCAGCCCGAGCGTGTCACAGACCCACGTGTGGTAAGTCCCTCCTCACGACCCTAATTTCTCTCTCACCGATTGGTATTCCTGCCCACGTCTTCTTTATGTGGTTTCCGAGAGAGTGGTCTCATGTCCCGGGTCCATCTCAAACCCGGAGCCACTCCACTAAGTCATCCCGACCTGGAGGGTGAGATCGAGGCACCTAACCACCGTCTCTATGGCACCACTTCCCCTGTCTAAGTAAAAACCCAAGAGAGCGCTTAGACCAATAAGCAGGTTGATGCAGCGCTCGCCTCCATAGACGGCTTCAGCCAGCATTTCTTGAAAATTCCTTAGTAGCAGAATACCCTATTATTGGGACCCAAAAACAAAAGACAATATCATTCATTGGCAAGAAACTGTTAAATCAAGTCAAGCAAACCTAGTGAGGCTGCAAACAATGCTACTCATACGTCCAATACGGTATAGACTTTAAAATCATCCCGTCATACGTCCAACGGGGTGTAAACGTTAAATTCATCCCTCAAGATCCATCACAAGGCAAGAAACTGTCAAATTAGGTAAATACCTACCCACAGCAATTAGGGTAGCGCCCTTTCAAGGCCGCCTCGCCAAAATCCCTCCCTTGTCGGACCTGACATTCGGGATAGGCCAACAAAAAGCCACCGACTGAGCTTGGTAGGATGGGGCCCACAGAGGTACCCCGCATGTCAAAGAAAACCTGGTGTAGCAGCAAATAAAGCTGCAAAAATTCCGACAAGGGTGAAGACTTTAAAAGAATCTTGTATTTTCGACAAGGGTGAAGACTCTAAAAGCATCTTATATGTCCGATAAGGGTGAGGACTCTAAACACATCCCCAAAAGTCTCCAAGTCTAGGTCCACAACAAGGCCCCCAGCAGTCAGAGCGCCTTGGTCACCCCTCCAAAAGGCAGCTTTGCACGAGTGTCCTTTTGGCGTTCATGTGATCCGGTGGCCAGGAAGAAAACTAAAGTCGAAGGAACAACTTCGTTCCGAATGTTGTGCTTATCGCTTCTCTCGAAGCACAACATTCAATGGGGCAATCTATTTTAGGTCATTTTCCATCACTTGTATCCTCGGTGTGAATAAGGAGAGAGCAGTTCACGACCTAAGCTCGCAGGCGCCAAAATTCCTGTGGACTTTGGAAGTCGTAGGTCAATAAGCCCTGATCCAGAAGTGAAATTTTTTACAGTCTCAGAATGGCCCAAGAAGGCTCAAGATCGTGCCTAAGGGTCTCTCAAAATCACCTGCGCAGTTTCATTGCAATCCGACGAGTTTTAGGCAGTGAAGATGAAGAAACAATTTCGAGAAATTTTGCCTCCATCATGCTAAAAATGGACTTTGAACTACAGCACCATTATTTGAGCATCAAATGGTCTCTAGACTATTGCCATTGAATTCTGGATGGTCGAAAACCATCGGGTACCAATTTTCAATGCATTCAGGTGCTTATGACCATATTACCCAAAATGGGTAGGTCGTACACTATTATGGTGCACCCTTGGCGAACCGGTTTCCATTAATAGAAACTGTGCATCACAATTTCGGGGGCAAACTTTTCATGGTCATATCTCCCTCATCCTGAGTCTGATAGAGCCCAAATTTTGGGAGCATGTTCATCTCGATAACCTGGTCAATTTGATATGTGGCACGCACGATGACACGACCCTAGCAGAAAGAAATCGAAGAGAGAACTCTGTCGGAAAACTTTCAAAGTAGCAAGAAACGTCCAACATTTCTCCTCGATCAAACAACCATATCACGATGCTTGCGTGTCGGATCGACCTCAGACCATACCCATTACGAGCACGAGGTAAGAGGCTTCATCTGAGCCAAACCTCGCACATGATGGAGGGTTAGATTTGATGCATGATGAGTCCGAAGTTGCTACAATTCCGGCCATCGAAATCAAAACTCCAGCCAAAGTTTTCCAATTTGGAAAATAGTCATCCAAGTACCAAATCGAGCCATTCTTTTTGTAAAACGATCATGGCAAAATGCTTGTCACACTACAATGAATAAACCGACGAAAAAACACTAAGAAACGGGTTGAATCCTAAATCTAATATCGCATATTTTCCCATGTTTTTGCCACATCATGATCATAGCCTGAGAGTCCAATCCATTGTTCGAAAAGGGTATCAAAACGATCGTCTTCCTGAGCTGACCTCGAATGAAGCCCGAAAGATCGTGAAGATCGCATGGCCATTACAAGGACTAATTCAGAATTTCACGGATTGTTGGTATAGGGGAAAAATCATCATTTTGCCCCCATTTTTTTAATTTTCTTTAGTTCATTTAATTGTTAATTTTTAGCAAGTAAGTTAGAAATGTATCATCCACCCATGTTTGAGCCCCACTTCTATATAAGAACGTACCCTCTACATGTAAAAGAAAATTCTCTTTTAATTAAAAATTCTCTTTTGCTTAAGTTTTTTGTCACGGCTTGAAGAGAGAGAGAGAAAGGAGAGAGAAAAATTGGATGGTACCCCTAAGCTTCAGAGGTAATTTTCTCTCTCCTCTCTTCTTTCTCTTCTATCGTGCACAACAGTGAATATTGTCGAGCACGACTTTCTCTCTTTTGTCGTGCACGGCAGTGAATACTGTCGAGCATGACTTTCTATCTCTTATTTATCTCTCTTCTTTCCCTCTCTTCTTTCCCTCTCTTCTTTTTTTCTCTCTTCTTCTTTCATTTTCTCTCTTCTTTCCTTTTCTCTCTCCTCTTCCTTCCTTTCTCTCTCTTCTTTCCTTTTCTCTCTATTCTTCTTCTTTTTCTCTCTGCCTTCATTTCTCTCTCTTCTTCTTTCCTTTCTCTCTCTTCTTCTTTCTTTTCTCTCTCTTCTTCTTCCTTTCTCTTCCTTTCTCTCTCTACTCTCTCCTCTCTGTCTTGCACGGCAGTAAACACTGCCGAGTGCGACCTTCTCTCTCTTCTCTTTTCTCTCTATCTCGTACTGCAGTGAACACTGTCGAGCACGACTCTCTCTCTCTTCTCTCTGTCTTGCACAGCAGTGAACACTGTCGAGCACAACTCTCTCTCTCTCTTCTCTCTTCTCTTCTCTCTTCTCTCTTCTCTCTTCTCTCTTCTTTCTGTTTTTCCATGACAGTGAATGTTGTCGCGCACTACTCTCTCTCTTCTCTCTTCTTTCTGTCTCGCACGGCAGTGGACACCACCGAGCGTGATCCTCTCTTTCTTCTCTCTTCTTTCTGTCATCCACAGCAATGAGCATTGTCGAGTGTGATATTTCTTCTTCCCCCCTTTCTGTTCTGCGCGGCAGCACACATTGCCGGGCGTGCCATTCCGTTCTCCTCTTTCTTTTATGTCTTGCACGGCAGTGCATGCTACCGAGCACGACTTCTTCCTCCTTTCTCCCCTTTCTTTTCTTTGCCTGTTTGACCAGAGGGCAGGCTGAGTCTTATACTACTGTGCTAGTCTTGTCACCAGGCAGCCTAGCAGTCGTGTCGATCTAGTTAGCGTGCCCGTCTAACTGCCGTGTCATATCAGTCGTTGCACCTGACTATCCGTCGTGCCAGTCTTATCATCGAGCAGCCTAGCCGGCGTGCCAGTCTAGTTACCGTGTCGTCTACCTGCTGCGCTAGACTAGCCACCGAGCCGGTCTTGCCATCGTGACAGTCTAGCTGCCCAATCAAACTTCTTCTCTCTTTTTTTTCACCTTCTCTCATCTCTTTTCTCTTTCCTCTCTCTAAAGTAAACACTTCTTTTTCTCCATCTCTGAAGGATCTCGTGAGAAACAAACCAGCCTTCGTTCATATTTTCCTCTTCTCAAAACAATGCACTTTATCTCTGAAGTGCTGGGTGAAAGCCAAACCAGCCTTCGTCTCTCCTTTCTTTTTAAAATATATATTTTCTTTGAAGGACTGGTTGAAAGACATACTAGCCTTCATTCTTTTTCAAGTTCTCTTTATTTTCCAAAATACACATTTCCTTTGGAGTTCTGGGTGAAAAGCAGACCAGCCTTCAATTCTTCTTTCTTTATTTCTTTGAAGTACTGGGTGAAAAGCAGACCAGCCTTCAATTTCATCATTCTTTATTTCTCTGAAGTACTGGGTGAAAAGCAGACCAGCCTTCAACTTCTTTCCCTTTCTTTTCTTTGAAGTACTAGGTGAAAAACAGACTAGCCGTCAAACAGACAAGGAGATGTCGTAAGGCTATCGAATCGACACAAACTCAATCATGTCATTTTTTGTTTTCCTTTGAGTACATACGCACGTGTGTGCTCACCCTATAACAAGGTGGGGTCCTCAGACCCACTTGTCTATATTCTAATATGTGTGTGTCGTCTCAAGTAAGAAGAAATAAGCCAAGGGTGACGATTCTGAACCAGGCCACAGGCCAAGGGGCATTCTTCATGATCTAAAAGGGTGCCCATGCGAATTAGCCCGATCGTGTCACGGATCCACGTGAGGTAAGTCCCACCTCATGACTCAATTCCTCTCTCACCGGTTGATATTTCTACCCGTATCTCCTTTATGCGGTTCACGAGAGAGCGATCTCAGTTCTTAAGTCGATCTTGAACCTAGAGCCACCCATCAAGTCATCCCGACCCGAGGGTGAGATCGAGGCACCTAACCACCGATATCTGCCAAAATGTTAGAGGCGCTCTACATCATTGATATCAAATGTTAGCTCAAGCACATCAACTGCATATGTTGAGCGTGTCCAAACTATACAATCATTAGCATCAACAATCGATACAAAAGGTGCAATATTTGATGATTGTTACAAGTTCATTATGGAGCAATTTTCAAGAATTTTTTAACATGTTGAAGAAGTAGAATGCATGAGGTCTCCTATGGTTGATTAAACATCTAATGCAAGTCTAGTAACTGAAGAGGATGAAAATAGACTTCATTGTGAAAGCATCCATGTAAAAAACCATGCTCGGTCTATCACAAAAGGGCATCATCCTGAAAAAAGGTTAAAGCCCCATATTGAAGTTGCCAAGAAACCTAGACATTGTAAGGTTCTTCATGCGGCCAAACTGACCATGATTATAGGAATTGTCCATTAAGAAGAGATTAATTTAATAAGTCATCATTATATGTTAAAGAACACCATTCTTGGTGTGATGTTGTCACAATTTTGGGGCTAGAAATGCTACGTTGCATATGAGATTTTTGAGCATTTACATGTGACAACTTTGTATATGTAATTTTGGAGTTGTACATAATGATTATTGTAAGGTTGAAATGTGGATGCAATATCGACGTTGTGCATCAAATTTATTGAATATATTTTTACTTGATTAAATGCTCCATTTTTTGCTAATTCACTAAATAGGATTTTCAAGCAAAGCGTCATTCTTTGTCCCTTTGTGGATATGTCATTGATTTTGAAATATGAAATTGAGGTATGGCAGGCACAACTGGGCAGCAATGCGTAGATTCTTAAAACTCACAAGATCATAAGGGCACCCCTAAAATACCAAGAGTTAAGTATTGTATGTTTCTTGGACGATACTCAAACACAAATTCTATAAGGTATGTTCATAAGAAATTCATGCGGCTGCAAGAAGACATAAGATGTGTTTGTATTGAGACTCATGCAAGTTTTTCATTTTTCGAAAAAAATAACCCCTTTGAGTGAGCAAGAGTTGAAAAAATGCACCAGCTTAAACATAAAAAGAAAAGTAATATAAAGGTAAAACTCACCTTTGGCAGTAAGACTGAGAGAGTCTGATTGTCATTTAAAACTTGGGAAAACCCAACTTCTACACTTCTACAACTCAAAGGACCACTATGTCGAGTAGAATCGGCTCCTAAACTGATTTTTTATTCACTTCTTGTAAAATAAAATGGCTTTTTCAATCTAATTACCGTTTCTTGTTTCATTAAATTGGAAGGATCGAATTGATCATCTCTTCTTCTTTACTGGAAGTAATAATGCAGGGGTTATGGGTATACCATTCCAGCTTTATGAGGATAGAATAGAACTGCAATTGGGCACGAATCACATAGGTATGAAATACATGGCATATAAAGAGAGAGAGAGAGAGAGAGAGAGGGTCAAAACACAACTTCCCACTGAATAAGAAAAACCTTATTCATGTAGGCACAAGATAAAATACATCAATTGTTTTAAAATTTAAGAGAGAGTGAGATCGCCATTAGCATTGCTTGCATTCCATCTCTCTCTATCACTATCAAGAATATTTTTTGGCCTTGAAAATAAGAGAAGCTCTCATGCCTTCTACTTTATGGTTTTGAAACCAAATATCTTCACCCCACACTTCAAACCAATGGTTTAAAAAAAGGATCGGTGACCCGGATCGGGCTTCTAAAAAACCGATCCGGATCGGCGAATCGACGATCCGGATCGAGAATCGGGTGAATCGGTCAGAATAAAGCTTAAAAAAAAATCCGAAAAAATTATTAAAATTCATTATAAATATTGTTTTTTAGGAATTCAATAAGAAATGAGGGTATTCCATAAAGAATTTTCATGTTTTTTAATGAATATGCGAATATTGATATATTCATTCCCTGCATGAACCACCATGCAACATTTAATTTACATCACACAAAAAGATAAACATATAATTATCATGGAATAAGTATATCAACATACATGGACTACAATAAAGCATAAAATTAGTAACATATGATCTAAAAATAAAATGATAGACGACGTTATTGTTCTTCTTGGTCACGCTGGTGCCATTGATTGAATTCGTTTAACAATTCATTGATTCGATCTAAAAACGAATCATCGATATTGCAGGCGTCTGACTATTCCCAAATCCCTGAGTGTTAGTGTCTTGTTGTGTTCCCAATCTAAAATCCCTAAAGATTGTCCATCCTTCATGCTCACCTGCACTGTCGTGCTCATCCCTACATTGTTGCTGTTGGGACTCGATATGTGAATAATATAGCTGGGATAGGGTGGCCTCAAAATCATCATCTCTCTCATTTTCTCTTTGAATAATATGGATTAAAAAAAATAAATAACAAATTTTCAAAAAAATCGATCATAGATTAAAAAAAAATCACAAATTTTAAAAAAATTCTATCATGGATTACAAAAAAAATTCGATCATGGATTAAAAAAAAAAATCACAAATTTTCAAAAAATTCTATCATGGATTACAAAAAAAATTTGATCATGGATTAAAAAAAAATCACAAATTTTCAAAAAATTCAATCATGGATTACAAAAAATTCGATCATGGATTACATAAAATTCGATCATGGATTACAAAAAAAAACAAACAAAAAAAAACAAAAAATTCAATCGTGGATTACAAAAAAAGAAAAAAACAATTCGATCATGGATTAGTAAAAATTCAATCATGGATTACAAAAAACTCTATTATGGGTTACAAAAAAAGCAAAAAACAAAAAATTCGATCATGGATTACAAAAAAAAAACAAACATTTTGATCATGGATTACAAAAAAAAACAAACATTTCGATCATGTATTACAAAACATTCGATCATGGATTACAAAAAATTCTATCATGGGTTACAAAAAAAAATAAATAAATAAAAAATTCGATCATGGATTACAAGAAAAAAAACAAACATTTCGATCATGGATTACAAAAAATTCGATCATGGATTACAAAAAATTCTATCATGGGTTACAAAAACTAAAAAAAAACAAAAAATTCGATCATGGATTATAAAAAAATAAAAACAATTCGATCATGGATTACAAAAAAATCGATCAAGTATTACAACAAAAAAATAAATAAATAAATTCCGATCGGGACTCGCCGATTCACCGTACGGACTCGCCGATTCCGTACAGTGAATTGGCAAGTCACCATACAGAATCGTCCGGTTCTCTTTAGAACCGGATGATTCCCGTTTTTTCCCCGATTCGATCCGTCCATGGCGATTCCCGAGTCGAACCGGGCAAGTTCGGTTCGACTCGGCGTTTTTTTAAACACTGCTTCAAACCAAAGGCTCTACTCTCACTGCCCCATACAGTTCCCCATTCAAAATACGCAGAGTAAGTTGTGAATCTCCCAATTCTTGATCCTAATTCTTCAAGTCTAGCAAGGCGGAGAATGGATCAAACAAATAAAACCATTACTCCATAGAATTTAATCCTTTAGCTATGAAAAGAACAAGAAATCATCAAATAAATAAAACCATTACTCCGGCCTTTCCTATCATCAGATAATTATTTTACTGAAAATAATAATAAATCATTCACTTGATTCCAAATTTAATCCTTTAAGTATGAAAAGAATTGCATAATCAAGGAAAACATGGAATCAAAACATGAAATATGGCTGGGGCATATTTTCAAACATTTGGACTCTGCAATAAATTGAAAATAATCATTATTGAATATATAAGGCCAAGCCCTTCTAGGGAACATCACGAATTCAAAAGAAATCAAGCCATGAAAGAACTTTGTGACAGAAACCTAATTCAAGACAAGATATAAACTGAAAAATGAAAATGAAATTCATTGGAGCAATAAGTTACCTACATAGCCTTTGGTGGCAACAAAAAAATCCCAGGTTTTTATAAAGGGAACATCACATATTTGTATGTGACCAAGGTATCATAAATTGAATGCCTTACTTGGAGACGATTGCTTCTATTTGGGAGAAGGTGATCTCTTATTTGTTACTTCTTTTCTATGTTCACAAGATATCATAAACTGCACTCGATGGGTGGCATTTTCAGAATTCCTGAACAAACCCAAATACAATGAAGAATCAAAATGAAGAAAGAACCCTACACCAACAAATCAGTGAACATATAGTTCAACAAACCTAAATACAGTGAAAAATCAAAATGAAGAAAGACCCTACATCAACAAATCAGTCAATATATAGATCAACAAACCCAAATACAGTGAAAAATCATAATGAAGAAAGAACCCTACACCAACAAATCAATCAACACATAGATCAACAAAGTAAATTCTAGAAAAAAAATCCCATAGATAAAAGAAAAAGAAAAAGAAAAGAAATGGCATTCAGTGTGGCATTCGTACCTGGTGTGATCGGAGATCTCCATAGCTGGGATCACATGAACGTGAAAATTAGGGTTTTCTCGAGGTAAAAACTAAAGGTGTCTATCTGTAACAAAAATGCCAAAAAGAAATGGCGGGCCTCAGCAAGGAGAGAGAGGCGACTATCTCAAGTCAAAATAAAACCTACTAAAATCGTACTCAAAAAATCTTTCACCAAAAAAAAAATCCCCAAAATCTTACCCAAATAAAGCTATCTAAATCTCACCAAAAAAAGAAAATATTCCTTATGCAGAAGAGCACTTCCATTTTTGCCTGGCATTTTGGCATTTTTTCTGATCAAGAGAGAGAGAGAGCTGGGGAGGGCAAGGCGAGAGATCAAGAGAGAGAGAGGATGGGGGACGGTAAGGAGAGAGATAAAATAGAAAAGTATGTGAGAGAGAAGAGATTGAGATGAGCTTTAAATTTTGGAATTCAAATTTTACCACATTGAAGTATGTTTTTTCAATTTTGAAGTAAAAGTCACAAATGCCCTTCAATAGGTTTTGGTATTCAAATTGTATAGGGGTAAAGAGGGTAAAAATGAGGTTCACAACTTAATCTAACGTGAACTTGTTGTTTTTAAGTTAATCCTAGAAGATCTATATATATATATAATATCATTATAAATTTTTGTTGTTTAGGAATTCAATAAGAAATGATAGTATTACATTAATAACTTGTATTTTTTGCATCAATATACAAATATTGAGATCTTCCTTTCCTGTATAAACTATTGTTAACCATTAAATTTATATCACATAAAAGAAAAAATATAAAATTATCATGGATAAAGTATATAATCATACATAGACTGCAATAAAGCATACAATTCGTAAAATACGACCTAAAACCAAAATGAAAGATGATGTTGTTCTTCATCTTGGTCACGCTGATGTCATTTATTGAATTTGCATTACAATTCATTGATTTAATCTATAAACAAATCATCCAAATTAGTAGCCACCTGATTATACCCAAATCCTTGAGTGTTAATATTTTGTTATGTTCCTAATCCAAAATCCCTAAAACTTATCCATCCTTCATGCTCACTTACACTATCATGCTTGCCCCTACCCTCTTATTGTTGGGGCTTGGTATATAAATAATTTGGTTGGGATTGGGTGGCATCTGAATTTTTCATCTCTCTCATTTCTCCTTATACCCCTTTCCCCTCTCCCTCATTAGGTGCAATACCACCGAAATCTCTGACGACTTGTGGATATGTGGGCGGGTGCTTCCTCTTTCATGTTGTTCATTACTTTCTTCATCATCTACCTCACCGATAATCTCAACAAACACTCTCTTACGCAACACTGGCTCATCTTCCTCCACTACGCATTACTCTGTTGTGTCTGTGACAAGTATTGTATCTAAGTTTATTAGGCTGTAGTCTTCAAGCTTCATTCTTATTTGCCTCTCTCGGAGGTTCAAATTGTAATGAATGTTGACTAGCTTATGAATCCTCTCCGAAGCGAGTCGATTCCTCCTTGGTGGTGTGCAACCAATAGAATGTACTCCAGTTTGACTCACACCCGGTAGCAGAATATGTCTGAGAGAGCACATTGATGTCTATCATCCTTAGGTGATGCGCATCACTACCATACATCTCTCATCATTCAGCTGGATTAAAATGCAAAAAGCATTATAAGGGCAAGAATATTTCATAAGATTAAAGATATAAAAGAACAACATGTTAGTTAGGGGTTAACTTGGATCTATCTTAGTTCGAGAATTCCTGACAAGTCTAGTTCCGAAGGATCTTATAGCATCCCTATATATAGAAATCTGAAAAACAATTATTTCGTTTTAGTGCATTAGTTATCCCTCACAAATATAACAATTCAATGAAGTTCTTACCCAAATATTGACTCTTACCTCTTGTACTGCCTCTACCTGGTTTCGTTGGCTTCTATTCAGCCTGCTAACAATATATCAGACCCCTTTCCATAATTTTGTTGTGATGCTCAGGTGTCAAATAGAAAAAATTTGGGTTAAAGTAGAAACCTAGAAAAAACATAGATGGAGAAAGGTTATTTAAATATACATTAAAGTTTTTTGGAAATAGTGGTTATATATAAATTTTGTAATGGACCTCGTTGCCTCTAGAGTCTCCTTCACAATTGGGATCTTGTTGATCTCCTCTAACATAAGATCGATGATGTGTGCAACATATGGGGTCCATAGTAGATGCTTTCTCTTATCCGTCAACTTATTTCTAGTAGAAACACAAGCCCTCGCATTGTCCGTAATAAACTGGACTACGTGCCTATCTCCCACCTCCTCCACTATTTAGTCACATACTTGTACCAAGAACTTTGCATCCTTCTTTATCCGTGAGATGTCTTTGCTAGACAGGAAGGTTGTACCTTTTGGGCAATAGGCCAAGAAGTTAAGATATTCCTTCTGACTAATTTTATTCCACCAACCATCACTTATGAGAGTAATGTCTGTTCTTGGCCAACTTTGCTTATATTCTTTAATTCACTTTCTAACTTTCTCCACCTCTTCATCCAAGATCGGTCTACTAAGCTCATATGTTATTGGGGGCTTTACCTCGGGTCTGGTTTTCTAGATTGCATTAATCATAAGCGAGAAATATAGGCCATTGGATACATCAAAGTTGATCCCTTTATCATATAATCATTTTACCAATATATATGCACATCAAGTTCCTTGTACCTTTCACCATACCTTTGAGGGTCATTTGTTGTGACCTGGGCTTTGAGAGGAATGAGTCTATGCGATCATGACCTGCAATACTAGTGCTCCTACATAAGCCACAAACAATTTCATCAATGTCTGGTATCCATACATGTTTGAGCTAGACAATGCCATTTATACTCAAGCATAACCCGTCATGCATGCTCGAGCTGGGCTCGCTATGCGTGCCCATGCCACAACCACCAGACATTTCGAACCCTCTTTCCCAAAGGTATGTTTCTTGTAAGCTTATTTTGATGGCTATCTCTAAGTCATGATTATATTGATCTTCTGGATCAATCCCGCTTGGTGACGTATATAAGCCAACTATCTCCTCATTCATCAACTTATTTGTGTTTTTTTCCCCTTGTTAGCCTTGATAATGACCACCATCTGCTTTCTTACATTGTTAAGGATACTAGGGCACGCAGAAACATCTCTCTTTAACCCTGTCAAATGTTGGTTAAACCTATGTACCCAATTATTTATCACTTTTTTACAAGAATTACAAATAATTTTATCTTTTTTGTTGAGAGCAAGTCTGACCCCATATTGCGATGCAGGGTCTTCCCTAGAAAGCGTTATGGTTCAACTGTTTTAAGATATAAATGTTCAAAAATGAACTTGACAATTCAACATGAAAAATAATCACCATGTAAATTGATAATATGTAGAGGTAGTTCATGAAGTTATCTTTTTTGTTCATATAAATACCAGCTAGAGAACTGTGTTCCATTATAATACCAAAACAGCTAGGGCCACTCAATAGTGCCAAGAACTGTGGTTTTTCCAACGAGGTAAAAGACCAAAAATTCAAAATAACAATTACCAGATATAAGGTATGAATAACTCAGTGCAAGTGAATGGAGAACCAAAATAATAATTGGAGAAGACAAAAAAAAAAAATCAAGGATTTGGAAGACCCTTATACCAGAAAAGCAGAGTGCTTAACCTATGGCATGGGACCTACTATATGGTGTACCTAATATTATGAATAGAGTATGATGGATTTAAAAACCATGGGGAACTCCATATATTACAGAAACTAAGTATGAAACCAACTGGTTTTGCTTAAATTATTCTACAACATACAAGAATAGTTGAACATAATATCGATACTAATAGATTTTAAGCTACAAATGAGAACCCGTATTAGAAAGCCTAAAAGAAATTGTACGGATGAACGACTTCATTACATATAGGCGGCAAATTAGAGCTTTGGGATGGTCATGGAAACGTATATAAAATACTTCAAACAATAAGGAAAGGCCAAGCTATATGCTACAAGAAAATATGTTAAAATTATGGTACAAGTTTATTGTGTGAAAAGGCCAAGCTATAAAGATCGTGCTTTAAAATATGTTTGCTAAAAATCGACCTTATAAGTGTTCATGTACAGAGATCTCAAAATATATATATATATATATTATGGTGAAATCTAGTCTTAACACGATCATTCAGAAAAAAAATTTGGATCAAATCGATGGAGAATAGCTCCATGATTCAACGTTTTGTGGAAAACCAAACCCTCTCCAAAAAAAGAATCTCTCTTAAAAAAAATAATTACAAAACTAAAATATAAAACAACTCGTGGTACCTGATTTTGATAAAAGCCTATATTACCACGATCATTTAGCAAAAAAATGGATCAAATAGATAAAAAATGGCCACTAAAATCTTGAATTGGCAGAAAATCCCATTTTGCTAAAAAAATCCCAAATTTCAGTCAAGAAATTCACAATACGGCATTTTTTTTGTTCAATCCAACCCTAATCATTGTTTTATAGACCTAAAAAGTGATTCCCCTCCATGATTCATAAAAACGACGAATTTTGATGAGTGTGTATGCTTCCAACAGCTTTTTTATTGAAAGGGGAAGAACATGGGCTCAAAAAAGAGAGCATAAAATAACACATAAAACAACAATTCATGGTACCTAATTTTGATGAAAGCATGCACTACCATGATCATTCAGCCAAAAAAAAGAAATATCAAAGTGATGAAGAACAACCACATAAATCGAGTTTTGGCAGAAAAACCTAATCCGCTCAAAAATCCCCAAATTTCAGTCAAATATTTCATTATTTTTTTTTTTTCTTGGGTTCGATCCAAGCCCAATTGATATTTTATGAACTTAAAAAGTTATTCCCTTCATTATTGATAAAAAAAAATGGATTTTTTATAGCTTTTTCTGTAAAAATGGCTTTTTCTATGAAAGCCTGTGAAATCACAAGTTCTATTGTAGCATGGGCGTGCGTGTTACGGTAGCGAATCGCCCGTGTTATTGTAGCAACTCACCGAGTTATAGCTAAAAATTACTAATTCGCCTCTAACACACGCCTAGTTTTCTGTTTTAAGAGAGAATTGGATTAGGATGACTGATTCCCCGATCGACCTGGGCTATTTCGTGATGAGTCGCCGATTTTTTAAATCCTATTTAGAACTAAGAATGAATGTAGAGAAAGAGATGATAAAAAAAGGAACTAGATTCTGATTGCAACAATAGTTGGCAGTTTTCCATTTAGAAGAGCAATCCCATGTTCATTCAAAAATCAAAACCCACGAATAAAATTTCTCCCTCCAAAAATGTGTAGAATTCAACACGAGCAAGAGAGAGAGGAAGTGTTCTCCTTCCTGATAGTCTCACATATATATTTCGGGTTATTGATGTAATCGTAGGGGTAAATACAGATTTGGTGCGCTCAAATATAAAATTTTATGTTTAATTGGATGATATTGTGAGGTGGTTTCACAATTTGATTAATTTTTAAACAATGAAAAAGGCAAAATTAAACAAGAAAAAGTAACTCTAAAAAGCATGTGAAACACAGAGGAAATATACCAAAAGAACCCACATATTAAGCAGGAATATTATTCACAAAAATATATTCACGAAAAAAATACCCAAAAATCACATGTACAACAAAGAGGAAATACCTGCAAAACAGCAATAAAACAACTACTTGCAAAAACATGACATATAATACAGAGAAAAGAGAAGAGTATATAAATATATGCCAAATTAGCATGTAGTACAGGGAAAAAAATGTATCTAAAGAATATATAAATGCGAGAACATTTATATACCCGATAAAAATAAAAAATAATCTTGAGAGAGATAATTAAAAAAAGAAAATACCCTGATGTGCAAAATTTAAAGAAAATAAAATTCTTCCCATTATTCACCCAAAAAAAAAGGAAATTCTGGCCATTTTTTTAAAAAATAATCTATGAACGAGGTTTAGAGAGATGGAATCAGAAAATACCCTGATGTGCAAAATTTAGAGAAAAAGAAATTCTGCCCATTAAAAAAACAAAAATCTATGAAGGAGGTACATAGAAAGGGAATCACGTAGTCCTTTACTTGAACATAGAAATGGATAGGGGGTACAATTGGTGTATTTAAAAAGCTTTTAAGGTGAAAACTCAATTTTGGCAAAACTCGCCTTTTTCTTTTCAAAAATTAAAATCCATGCCCGTTTGGATCCTTGAAAAAAAAATTTCCTGGAAAAAAAATTTCATGTGAAGTACATTTTTTGCATGAAAATATTTTGTTGTTTCGATAGCATCTTAATGCAATTTGGAAGATGGATTTTTACCTTGAGAAGGGCTTAAATACAAGGAATGTTTAAAGAGGAAAATGTGATAGAGATAGAGAGGATAGAAGTAATAAGATATCTCTATGAACAAGAAAAGATAAATAGAGGTAGATGGTTCTCTCAGCTCCCCTTAAAATCAGTAACACATGCCCTCAACATGCCTTCCAAAGTCTGAATGGTTCTCTCTGACTGCCCATCGTCTAGGGGTGAAAGGCGGTGTTAAAGGTGAGCCTGGTTCCCAAGGTTGACTGCAGACTTGCCCTAAACCTAGACGTGAACCTAGTGTCCCTGTCAGACATGATGCTGATAGGTATTCCATTTAACTTTATAATTTCTCTGATGTATAACTGCGCCAACTTGTCCAACATGTAAGTTGTGCAAACCGGTAAAAAGTGAGCAGCTTTAGTTAATCGGTCAACAATGACCCAGATACTATCATGCCCCCCGTACTTGACCTTGGCAACCCAGAAACAAAGTCCATTGTGATGTGTTCTCATTTCCACTCCGGTATGGTCAATGGTTGTAACAGTCCGACGGGTTTCTACTGTTCCGCTTTCACTTGCTGCCACAGACCTTAAACAAATATATGAAGATTTATGAGAATGGTAAGAAAGATATAGATAGGAGGGAGAGAGAGAGAGAGAGAGAGAGAGAGAGTTGTGTCAGAGAGATAGAGGTGGAGGAGAGAGAGAGTTTTGTTAACAAGGAGAGACAGGGGCTAAGGAGAGAGATGAAAAGTAAGGAAATCTGGCAGGGAGATTAAGTTTTTTCTCTTTTCTATTTGTAAGGAGATATTTTCCCTTTTTTTTTGTCTCTATAAGGAAATTTTGTAGGGAAATTGAAATTTTTAGTTTGTGGAGAGGATAATGATTTATCCATTTTGGGCTCAGGATAAAGAAAAAGATTTATAGCAAAAAAAAATAAAAAATTTGCCCTAGATTTTTGATCCAAACAAAAATGGGTAATCTCATAGGAAAACTATTTCCTAGTTACCCAAATGGTCAATCTAATTCAAAAGATTGAAATCCGGCAAAATAGAAATCTATAGAACTCATGTTTGAAGGATCCTGCTATACAAGCAAAATTAATATCACCATCCGAGCTTTATCCCAATTAGTTGGGGTCGGATATAAAAACAACTTAATACAAGGCTTTATACTAAATTCCCATGTCAAAACAATACTAGAAAATTTAAGTCCTCAGTTAAAGAACTCTCAAGTTAATAATCTAATAGAATAAAAGAATAATTTGAAGCCCAAAAATAGCATATATGAAAAACATTTGTATAAGGTTGCAACCTTATGCTATGAAATAAGTTGTATCGCGAAAATCCTTAGAAAAGACTGTCTTAAAGTTGGAAAACCTTCCAATTGATCATTCGACCTTGAGATATATAAATTTTAAGAAAAAAAAAATTATTTTTAAGACCTAAAGATAGTGCATCATGCAACAAGTTATATGGTCCATCTATTTTCAAGATTTTTAAGTATGTAAGATAGGTTCGATCCACAAGGGTTTTGAAATTTCAAATTCATTATTAGAGTTGAACATAGGTTTTCAGACCATCCTAAGATTTCGACACCACTCCTACAACTTTTGATAAAATTTAGAGATGCACCTTACATGCATAGTATAAGATGGACACCTTATACTGTTATACAAACCTCACCCTATAATTTAAGGGACTTTGTTAATATTCAATGACTTTCTTATGACCACCCATTTTGAAATTAAATGGACAAGAATGATTGCGACCTCCACGTACAAAAGATAAAAGATGCAGTTGTATAGAGCCGAGGCTCTAAACAATCAAAGTAAGGACTCATTCAAATAATGTCGAGAAATATGATTCCAATACTTGAAAATTTCTACAGGTTTTATTGAGTTCGTGATAAATTGCCAAATTTGGATTGTTAGAATCGTATGGTTCATTATTCCTTTGTTCTAAAGAGCTTGATTTGAGTTAGATTAGGTGGGATTCCTCTTCATGTTTGGGATGTGCCCATTTTTTAGAAGATTGTCATTTATTTTGGAGAGTTTTGTCCCACTTCTTTTCCATGAGAAGAAGGAGTGACGGTATCCGAAGAATAAGCATCAGCTAACTATGTGCCAACATCTGCAGTAAGATAGAGGATGCAAGCATTATCCGGAATGATTGGGCGTAAAGCATCTGTAGGTAGCTTTTAAAGTCCACCGTCAAATCCCAGGACTCAACCCTGGACAGGCGGTGGAAACTACCAAGCTAGAGTACGGTAGCGGCATAGGTAATTTCTGGTAGAGCGGTGAAATGCGTAGAGATTAGAAAGAACACTAATGTCAATATTGACAGGGAGTTGTTTGGAGATTAGAAATGTTCTTTTGTTAGAATTAAAATGAGGAGGTTTCTGGGAAATCCTACCCCAAGCAAAATCAGACTGCATGTGGGGTTTCTTATAGATGTTATAGTGGAGGGTCAACTTTCAGAGATTGCTAAGCCTCATATTAATGTAATGGCAACAGAGCAGCCTCAAGCCATTGATGATGGTTGGATTGAGATGAGAAAGAACAAGGGTAAGCAAATTCCAATAAAGTTTCAGTTTGGTGATGCTAAAGGACAACATAATTTTGAAATTTTCTATGTTGCAAAAACATAAACGAAAGGCACGTAATCGCAGGCGAAGAGAGCATCAATTACATTATGGTGATTCAATATGAAAGTGCGAAAAATTTGGATACCAGTGGAGATTCCTAGATTATCAGCATGCAAACCAGATTGTAGTTCAAATTTTAAATTCTGATGTACGATCGGTGATTAAAGGTGTACACTCTACTACTTCTTGTATTCCTGCAAGACCATCAAACCTCACAACGTTTGCATGTTTTACAGGTAGGAATGGAGATTTGACGGGGAACGTAAATTTGACACCATACCATCCTGATAGGATCTTGGAAGTTGCTAAGTATGATGACCTTTTTCTTGGGAAGGGCTGCAATCTTTTAGAGTTGGCTTGGAAGGCGGTGGATGGTGCCTTACCTTACGTGTTTAAGGTTTAAGGAGAACTCTTCACGACCCTCTAGTGTCAGGGGAAGTGTTCTGGCTTCTAAATCGATTCTAGAGAAAGAGTCTTGAGCCAAGCTTAATCTCTTATTGTGTTCCATCTTCTCCTTTGCAAGCATGAAGCTCTAGCCATGTAGGGAGAGTTGCTAAGAAAATTGATCCTAACAAACGGCCTACTTTTGATCCTCTAATGGTAGATCCTGTGGTTATCATTCCGGTTGAGAAGTCAGAAGAGGAAAGCTATGATCAAGCTTTAGATAATGTTGTTCCTTATGAGTAAAATGATTTGCATGAGGATATGGTCTTTAAACCTAGCTCTGCATTGGTGGAGGAAGATAGTTCTCCTCCACTTAATGTCATTCGTCATGAGGAAGTGAGTCCTCTGTTACTAGGTGATCAAGCTATTGATCATCAGTCGGAGGATGAAGTGGCTGTTGATGAGGAGCGTCTGGCTGGGAGAATGCTGCGTGATATGGGCATAGATTATGAAGTCCTTAATGTGGTGGTTTTTGATGAGATTGTGAAGAAGAAAAAGGCCGAGAAAGAAGGCAAGAAGATGAAAGCAGAGGTGAAGGCTGAAGAGTTAGCTAAAAAAGAGAAGGGCAAAGTCTTGGTTGCTACCCCTAGCCGAGGCAAGAGTGCTTTATCTACGAGGTCCAAAAAGACTAAAGGAATAGTGTCGTTTATGCCAACTAGGTCTTCAGCAAGGTTGGCTGCTAAGCGTCTTCAATTGATGATGAGGGAGTTCACGTCAAATGAAGATGCACATGTGGAAGTTAGTAGTGATGCGACGGATTTGAACTCAAGCTCATTGTCGATAGATATGTCACTATTGCTGGAGCAGTAGTTTTTTGGGCCAAACCTTGATGGTCTAGGTTCTTCTTCTTCCCCTTTTCAAATGATTATATTAAACTTGAATGTAAGGGGTTTGTGGGATTTTTGTAGGAAGCGGGATGTGCTCCTTTTTGTAAGGAAGTATAAACCAGATATTTTGATATTACAAAAAACCAAGCTCCCTAGCCCTACTGTTATAGGAGTGAGGGAAGTTTGGGGTTCTGTGGCAGTTGCTTTTGCTGGTATTGACTTTGAGGGGCTTCGGGTGGGCTGTGGGTGTTGTGCAATCCTCATATTCTGCAGAGTTTTGACATTATTCTGGGAGATAGGTGGTTGGCAGTATTGTTTAATGATCCGCATGGTTTTTTTTCTTGGGGATTTTTGAATGTATATAGACCTAATATGCAGTCTCTTAAGGAATGTTTTCTTAATGATTTTTTGAATGTTATATCTACTTTTAATTATCGTTTTGTATCGAGGGTGATTTCAATTTGATTCAGTTGCCTAAAGACTCTTCTTCAGGAGGCAGCATCAATTCTTCCATGATACTGTTTAATAGATTATTGAGAGCAATAGCTTGTTTGATATGCCGATGTTGGGTGCTTCTTATACATGGTCTAATAATATCCTACAAAGTCTTATAATGCTAAGATTAATAGGCTTTTAGTCTCTAATGAATAACTTGAAGTATTCCCTTTAGCTTCTGTTAAGGCTTTACCTAGACTCTTTTCAGATCATACTCCTCTCTTAGTTCAAGTAAGTCCTTAGGAGGCCCAAAACCTTTGAGGAAAGAGATTGAGTGGCTAGAGGAGGAGGGGATTGGGGAGTTGATTAGATCTACTTGTGAGAATATTGTCACTTTTGGATCTCTGGACTTTCAATTCCATAAAAAAGTTACTTAATAATAAATGTAAGTTGATTGAGTGGAAAACGGAGAACAGATATCAGTAAAGAGCAAAATTGATAGTACCTTGACAAAAATTCAGATTATTGATGACGCTGTTCAGGATGAAGGGTTAATTACAAATGCTAGGAGTGAGAAGCCACATACTCTAAATGAATTACGTAGATTGGAAGAAATTTATTGCCGACAGAGATCTAAGGTAAAAAGGCTGAAAGACGGTAATTTAAACACTAAATATTTCCATGTCATAACCAGTGCTCATCGTAAACAGAATGATATTTCGGGCTTGTTGAGATTGATGATCGAAATGGAATGATCACTTCCATAGCGCTTGTACTTCATAAGTACATTTCACTCTTAGAATGGAACACATTCCTTTCAAAGGTCTGCCCACTCACATGGTCTCCCAACTAGAAGTATATGTTACTTTAAATGAACTTAAATATGTAGTTTTTGCGTTTGTAAGAAACAAAGCACCAGGTCCGAATGGTTTTCCAATTTGCTTTTTCTAAAGATTTTTGTTAATGCTCCCTCGGGAATTGTTGGACATGGTAAAGGATTTTATGTTGAGGGGAGAAATGTTCAAAGGGATTAACTCCACGTTTATTGCACTAATCCCTAAGAAATATGCCATAAAAGAAATGACGGATATTAATCCGATCAGTTTACTAACCTATTTGTACAAAATTGTGGTTGAGGTTTAAGCAGAAAGGCTAAAGAAAGTGCTGAATTACATTATTTCCGGCCCTCTAGCAGCATTTATTATCTAAAATCGGATGATGACTAACAATATTTTGGTTACACAGGAATGTATCCATTCCATATTTGAGAGTAAAGAGCCTGGGGCGGTAATAAAACTCAATATGGAGAAAGCCTATGATAGAATGGAATCGAGTATTCTTGTAAAAGTGATGAAGAGAATGGGCTTTGGTTATATATGGAGAAATTGGATTTATGGGTGATTGTCCTCTGCACATTTCTCTGCTCAAATAAATGGTTGCCCAAAAGGATTTTATAAAGCTTCTAGAGGCCTCAGGCAGGGGGATCCATTGTTTCCTTTTTTATTCACTTGTATGCAGAATGCTTTAGTCTCATGCTTTGTAATACGGTCAATAGTTCATTGCTTTCAGAGTTGGCTAGGAAGAACTAGTTATTTCACACTTACAATATGCAGATGATATTCTAATTTCCAGTGAGGCAAAGGAGGAGTTTATTAAGAATATTGGTAGATTCTTGAATTGTTGTGAAGCGGCATTGGGCCTTAAAGTAAATTTGTCAAAGACAAATTTGATAGGTGTTAATTGTGATGCTCATTTAGTGGAAGTTTTGGCTGCTATTCTTGAGTGTAAAGTTTATGCTTTCCTATCACTTATTTGGGTTTGCTGATCTCTGATACTCGATTGACTGTTGCGGTGTGGGATAAGGTCATTCAGCGTGCTCAAGTTAAACTGGATTTGTTGAAGCCAAAGTATTTGTCTTTGGGTGGTAGAGTAACTTTGTTAAGATCTTGCATGGTCAACCTACCAATCTACCAGATGTCCCTTCTTAAAATGCCGAGTGGAGTGGTTAAGAAAATTGAAATTCTTATCAGAATCTTTACGTGAGGAAAATAAATATCACCTATTACGATGGGATATGATTTGTACCCCCTAAAAAGGAAGGTTGGGTATTAGGAGAATTTCTTTGATGAATGAAGCTCTGTTATGTAAGTGGTGGTGACGTAACTTACAGTTCAAGGACCAATTATAGTGCAAAGTCCTGATAGCTAAATATGGAATTGATAGATTTGGAATGTGGATTGGAGGGGGTAGGAGTAGTACAATGAGGTCTGTTTTTTGGATAGATATCTTCTTGTGTAGGCCTTATCTTCGTGGTAATGTTCGATGGGGCTTGGGGAATAGTACTCAAATTTCTTTTTGGCACCATAAGTGGATTGGGGATTGTCCACTTAAAGTAACATTTTTAGATCTGTTTGATAAGGTGCATTGGTATCTGATGTTTATGACTTTATTGTGGAACATGTTGCTTGGAATGTGCAGTTCCCCTATACTAAAGTCAAGATGAGATGTTGTCACAATTAACATCGCTGATGGCTAAACTAGAGGAAATTTTTATTGCTTGAGGAGTGGAGGACGATTTTGTTTGGGACATTGAACAAGATGGCTTGTTTATGGTGAAATCTATGTATGTTTTACGATTTCATGATTGTTGGCCATGGTCTCTACCTCAGATTACTCAAGTTGGAAATGGCAAATACCTCATAAGGTTCAATGTTTCTTATGGTTAGCTGGGCAAAATAAATTTTTGACTATTGATAATCCAGTCAAAAGTGGTAAGGTACTCCCAAATATTTGTTTGATGTGCAAGAATGATGGTGAATCTCTTTCACATCTTTTTGTGCATTGTTGTTTTGTCTATAATGTTTGGGAATTCTTCTTAAATATCTTCGAAATAATGGTGGCTTTACCTCAATATATGTTGGGTATTATTACTTACTTTGCCTTTATGGTGTTTCCAAAATTGGGGTGTGTTATTTGGAAACTTAGTAGGGGAGGAGTTTGTTAGGAGATTGGGAAGGAATGCAAAAGAAGAACTTTTGAAGGAGATGTTCTTCCTTATAATAAAATTCTTAATAGTATCCTGCATACAATGTCAAGTTGTCTCTAGATTACTAAGGAAGGTAGAGGCATCTCTGAGATGAATGTGAGATTGAATATTAATAACTTAGTATTCTCTCGAGTTGTCAAGTGTAGGCCAGTCGATCGAGGGCTATCTCCTTTGCACGGAAGCTATAAATTAAATTTTGATGGGAATTCTCTTGACAACCCAGGTGTAGCAAGCATTGGTGGAGTAGTGCAAGATTGAAATGGGTATGTTATTTTTGCTTATATAGGTCCAATTGGGGTAGCTACTGCAAACTTTGTTGCTCTTGCCCAAGGTCTGTTATTTTTTAGATCACATAATTTAGGGTCTATTTGTGTAGTGGAAGGGGACTCGTTGAATGTTATTAAATGGTGTAAAAGGAGCAACGAGTTCCTTGGGCGCTCCACTCCATTTGGTGCCCGGTGATGAATATGCTCAAAGTGTTATCAATGTCATTCCACCATATTTATAGGGACGCTAATAGTGATGCAGATGCTTTAGCTAAGAGAGATGTCCCTTTTGCTTCGATTCCTTGTTTTGAAGGATGTAGATCTTTTGTAATGTTTTAGTAATAATATTTGATAATTTCTTTCAAAAAAATACTGAAAATATTTGTGATAGCTTGAAACTATAGTTTAATATTTAATTATAAAATTTAAACCTTAAAAAATAGTGTATATCGAGCATATCAATGAAAACAAAAATTGATGGTCCAAAATTGCATTACAAGATTCACTATTTTCAAAACTTGAAAATCTAGTTTTTCCTCCTCACCATGCATCTTGATGTCAAGATGATCAATTTGACGATATTTAGGCAAAACAACTTCTTTTAGTGAAATTTTTTAGGCGGGCTCTAATTTGATTTTTTAGAGCCTCGGCTCTTTATATATTTTTTCCAAAAATAAATGGTCCCTAACTATATATGAGAAGGAAAATTGTTTCATACAGGTTGGACTACATGGCTACATATGTGGTCCAAAAAGTGTAAAGCATCCATCTTTAAAATGGATACAAGTAGGTGTTCCATCTAAAAACAATGGAAACTAACAGTCCAAATGTTTTTTTACTAGAATTATTATTTTTAGTTTTTAAAATTTATTTCTTTCTTCATATTCATGATCTCAATATTAGAGATTGCATATTCTTAAATTAGGGTGCAATTGGCATACAGATACATTTGTAGC
>NW_006499948.1:1677503-1694642 GCF_000471905.2 Amborella trichopoda | reverse complement strand
GAACGATGTAGATAATATGTTGTAAAATGCACTATTTCTGAGACTTAAAATCTTTTTATTTTTCATGGTCATACATCTCGATGTCGAGATGATCAAAGGGTTTTTCAACATTAAAACTACCTTTTTCGATGGAATATTGAGGTGCATCCATAGTTCTACGTTATAAGGTTGCATCCTAATATAAATCTTTTTTTAAAAATTAAGTACAAAAATCCATTTAAGAAATAGATTTATTAATAGACCCGCGTTTCTACATATGCGTGCCTAGCCCAATGAGAACCCGGTCCATATAAGAATATACTATTTGGACCGACAATATGTTGAGCGTAAAACCTTTTAACGTGGACAATATGTTGAGGGTAAAACGTTTTAACCTGCCAAAATATGTTTTTAAACGCAGGATTCAAACTGCGCCAAAGGAGTTGGAAGGGAAGTTTCTCTCCTCAATTCATCATCCAATCCAATGCGGAATTGGAAGGGAGGTTTCTCTCCTCAATTCATGATCCAATCCAATCCAATATTTATTGGAATGCTTCATCCAATACTTATCAGATTGCCAGAAAGACGATTGGAATGGGTTTATCGACAATAGAAAGTTAGAAATATATAGGATCATAGATATTGATTGAGGAATAATTTTATAGGCCGCTGAAATCTCATTATCTCTTTCTTTCTCTTTGTTTTAGAGTAGAACAGCTAGCCATGGCGGAGTCCGTGGTTCCTGGTGATGCTCAAGGGTTTGATTTTTCGTTTGCTTTCAACAATGTGAGTTTCTCGGATCGGATTTTGACTGTCGAAATCATGGCGGAGCCCTGGACAGAAGAATCGGGGCCAAGGACGGAAGTAACGGGGAAGATAAATAGTTCTGTGCAGAGATACAATAGATTTACCATGATTATAGAGGTGTGATTCTTTCTCCTTCAGTGCTCCATCTTACGTGCTCTAACTTTTCTGTCTTTTGATCTGATATACTCTTATGATCTTTGGGTTTTGTTGGGTCAACTTCTTCGTTTGTTGTTACTTTTCTCCTTGAATTTTGGTGCCTTCCTGTTTTGGTCATGGACTTCTTAATTTTGGTTTTGGTGGTTTTGGTTGAGAGAGAGAGAGGTTTTGTTTCTAAATTCCCAACACAGGTCCAAAAACAGGGCCTTGGATCCGGCCCTGGTCTGTGGCGAGAGCTGACACAGTGGAGCAGTGACAGGGTTCAAAAGGCTCTAATTTTTTTTAAAAAATGTCTTAAGATATAAAATTAGAGAAATTGTCTAAAATTTGTAAAAGTGAAACAAAACAAACTGAGAAATAAAAAGTCCCAAAAAAAGTAAAAAAAAATACAAAATATGGATTTAGGAAAAATTGGTTTACAGTCGAATACATATTAGAAAATTCCTAAAGAAGGAAAATATAAAGATAGGCAATATGACAAGAAAATCTCACAAATCATTGTAAAAAAAATTCAAATTACATAAATAATTTTTATACATTGATTCTAATGTGCATATATTTTTAATGATTTGTTTTTTAATTTCTTTTTAAGGGGACTGAGTTGTTGAATTTGTTTTTAAGGGGGCCGAGTTGCACGTGAGAACTTTGCTCAAGTCTGAGGGATTTGGCCAAGTTTTGAATCAGTACTTTTATCTATGTTTTTGTAGCAAGTTTCGACATAATACCCCTGTTACCCATGTCGAACCCTTTGGAAATTGGCATACTTGTTAGACTTCCTTGTCAAAATTTTATTATCAAATTAGTTACTCTCGCTCAAAATCCCACTTTCTTCTTCTTTAAATGATGTACGGATATGCATGTGCTTGAAAAGGCTGATGCTGGAGTTGGCGTTTCCGATGCTTGTATATGTGCCATCTATTGAATGACATATCTATGTCTTTGTAACATAAGTTGTCTTTGTGACATAAGTTGGAGGCAATCAATGTTCACATAAACTCAAAGATCTTGGGAGCTCTGTAAGTAACATTGAGTGGAAAGAAGCCGAATGTGGGGAGATGAATGTGTAAGGTTAAGCCATGTAACTCTTACGGTTTGACTCCTAAGGATCAGTAAGATGAACGTGGGGAGCTTTTGAATTCTCTCTCTGGTACTTTTAAGTTGTTTCAAACTTGCAAATTAACAAGAGAAACTTGATTTGTGGGATGTGGGCTTCAAACGAGTAATAGATTTTGGCTGGGTGTGGAATGGATAGTCGTTCTAGTCAATATCTCAGGTTACCTTTGTGCTCGGATATGCCTCCTAAACCTGCTCAGGATAAGGTAACTGACTTTTTTTTTTTTGTGGGTAATTCAGTGGGGAAGACAGACCCCTTACCCATTTTTTCAAATAGTTTAGGAGTTAGTTTTTTTAATATGTTAGTGGGGTCGTGTCGGTGGGAATGGAACCACAACTTGTTGACTAAGGTGTGGGGTGCTACCACAATGACCTTGTCCCTTTCTCAGATAAAGTCGAGAGGAAGCTAGATTCCTAAAATATCCAACTTTCTATTCTAGGTGGAAGGATAACCTTAATCAAGTGAACATTATCAAATCTACCCGTACATATGATGTTCATATTCCCTATTTCATTATTTATTGTTAACTATATGGAGAAGCTTGTGAGGGACTTCCTCTATAATTGGTTCCTTGAACCAAAGAAAGTCACATTTGGAGTGTGTTGGAAAAAAAATTTAAACAAAAAACTAAAAGGTGCTTGGAATTCGACGGCCGAAAGAAACAAACCATGGTCATGGAGATTCAGAGGCCAGCATCTTTGGATGAATGTGGTGGCATGGAAGCATGGCGTAAATAACATATATACTAGTCTTGAAGGACAGCTAATTGAGAAATCCTTTTGCCATTCACCTTTTTCCATGCATGCAAGAATGCTAGAAGGAAAGGGGAGCAATAAAATTTTTAAAGGACTTTATAGTTATTGGAAGTAGGAGTAGGATCTGGTGTGGGAGCAAGAACATGAGTAAAGGATATCTGTAAAATTTGATATAATTATAGATTATTTATAAATGTATTAAGTTATAGATTTAGATGCATAATGAGTATATAGCGAATCGTTTTAATTGGCACGTATATGGAAATATATTGTGTATATACTGATCGTACTTACATGTAATGTACAGAATAAATTTCGAAACTTGTTCTTTTATTTGATTCTTATTAGAGACAAATGTGCAACAATGTTCTAAGGATATTCCTTGATCTTCCTAGTGGATATTGTTTCTTCATTAACTTAATAATTTTGTTTAATTTCTTGATTACATGAAGCTCTGCAATTTGTTCACTCGTCATATTGTGATGAGAGTTTTTTTAGTGGACTAGTTTTCAGTTTGTTGCTTGGAGGACCATTGATTTGATCTTTTTTTTTCAAATTACGATTTGTGGTCAACCTATAAAATCATTTCTTCGACCTAGGATTTTAACTTTTCAATAACACTAGATGTTGTCTTTATTGCAGGTTTTCTGGGGCATTTTGGACAAACTACGAAACTATTCTCAGCAGCAAGTTTTGCCTGCGAGGCCTTTTTTTTCACTTTGGATCAATCTGATTTTTTTTTTTTAAAGAAACTCTTTCTAGGTTTGGATTTTTTAGTATATTTTAGTAAATCTGTTCCAACTAGCTGGGCTTGTCCCCGATGAGACTCAGAAGGAGATTTCACAGGCTACGGTTCACCACCTTGAATGACCATTTGTTCGTGGTGGTAACTACTGTTGTATTGAAGTTTGGAGCTTAGCTTCCTCCACATAGGGACCAAAATTGATTTATGAAGCACATATCCTGATTAGAGGTGTTAATTTTGGGGACTCCATGGAGGTGAACAACTTCCTTGAGGAACAGATCAACTGCATGTGTTGCGTCGATATTATTCCTACATTGGATGAAGTGTGCCATCTTCAAAAACCGATCCACCATGGTAAGGATGGAGCCCATTCTCTAGCAGTGTGAGGGAGTATAACCACAAAATCCACGCTAATGTTTGTTCAAGGGGTGAAAGTGATGGGTAGAGGGGTGTTTATACCTCTGTTAGGACTGGCCTGTAGTTAATTGGCAAGTTTGACACCTCTTCTCCACAAACCGGTTGACATCTCATTTGAGCCTAAGCCATGAACACTCTCTTCTGCAGTTGCAATTATCTTATCTCATTTAAAGTGGCTACTGAGTCCATGCATTTCATTGATGATATTAACGCAAAGCGACCCCTCCGGGATACATAGTTTCCCTTTGAAAAGGAAGCCATCTTGTTGAACGAAGTCAGAGCCTAAAAAATGAAGTCAGATATAGGAACCTTGCCTCCCAATGAGTATCAAGCTATGTAGCATCAAGGAGCAGTTCTTCATATTGACAAATAATTTCTTCTTTCACAAAACCTCAAACACTTGCCTTAAATGGCCTAAGTGCTCGTCGTCAATTGTTCTATAAGCAAGGATGTTGTCCAAATACACTACTAGTCTACTACAAACTTCTTAATAAAGGGCTCAAATACTTTGTTCATTACCCTTATGAAGGTGCTTAGGGCATTGGATAGTCCAAATGCCATGACGAGCTGCTTTGTAACACTTACTGAGCCTTGAGAATATCATGTCATTTTCCCCCTAACTATGTTCAGGTTGTGCATCCCCTTTTAAGGGTTGCAAGGTAATTTTAACACCATTCTTCCAAATTGTATGTGTGTTTTGTCTATTGTGGCTTGCGGCAGATTGATCATACTGCCATGGGCAATGCAACAAAATGTGGCATACATTCATAGGAAGTATGTCATGCGAACCAAACTCCTCATAAGACTTCCCAAGAGTTAAATTGACCAAACAATGATGGCTAACAAGGGTTTTGTTACCTCCCTTACGAGATCTTGTAGGGCTAAGGCTATTGTTTGCACTTCAACTTGAGTTTATCTACCGTAACTTAAAATATCATGTTGCGGAACTCCCACTATCGATGATATGGCCCTAATGTTTCGTCGAGCGGTGCATCTGGTGCGAAAGATATTTGTTCGCAAGCATGGCTCTTCACTACCTTTGAGTTGGAAAGTAGTTGCCTAATTGCAAGCAACTCCCCATCCAGATACAATCCTTCTGGTTCATCATCATGCCTCTCATCAAAGATGGGTTCCATTTCAATATCCTCCTCATAATCTTCATCTCCTCACGAGGATGTGTAGCGGCCTGCTTCTTGGGTGCTTGAAAGAGCGGTGCCCTTGGTCGCCACATTTAAAATAGTTAATGCACTGATCTCGAGCTTGGGCAAGCTTGTTAATGGCCAGGTTCTTGCTTATTTTCACCCCGTCCCTGGTCTGAAAACTAGGTCAGTTGGCTCCCGCTGCCTTAGATTAATATTATATCCTTTCGTGGCCATGGACCCTCGGGCAGAGAAGAAAACAACAATACTTCTCTTCAACTTCTTCTCATCCTCTAAGGCAAATCGATACGCCTTATCAACATTGATCGCCCAGTGTTGGGTCAGCTTGTCTTGAATCTAGATTTTCAAGCCACTGAAGTAGTGGACTATGCGTTGGTCATTAGTTTCGTTAGCTTTTATTCGGTTCATCAGCAAGCAATCCGTATATTCTAACGCACTCTTCTCCTTCTGACGCAAGTGATGGAACTTCCAGTATAGATCTTGTGCGAAAATGATTGAGACAAACTTTTTCTTCATACGTAATTTAACCTTCCTCCAGGTCTACATCTTCTCCTTGCCTCTCCACAATGAGTTGCCTGCAAATTGCTGCCACCAAACGAGGGCATGTCCCTTAGCTAGGTGGATACAAAATGCACCTCAGGCTTGGATAGCTCCTTCCACATGGAAAATGTCTCAACACTAGCAAGCCGATCTAAGAAGTCGTTTGGTTGTAGCCAACTAGAGAACTCAGGCACATCTACCTGGATGCCTTTATCTGCTCATTCCAAGGCGCACGCTTGTCACTCCTCAAGGTGCAGGTCAGGGTCGAGCTTCATCTTCCCATGGTTATAGAAAGGGTTCTCTTCTCTAGGCTCTGATTCGTCACTCTTATGGACAATAGAACCCTGCTTGAAACATGTTGGCACACCTCCTATGCTTGTTCCTCAAATCGCATCAACAGGTCATCGAATCTCCCTCGTAGGCCTAAAAGCCACCACCATGGTCGTGGCCTCCACAAGGTCCGCTAGGGGTAATTGTACATAGTTACCGCATCCAAGGCGCTTTGGGAGTCAACCTACTCTAACTCTAGTTAATGGAGGATTGATCAAGCCATGGGAGCTTACAAGCCAAGCTCTGTAGCCACACCTTTGGATAGACCTAGAGACCCTAAGTATAGAACTTAAGAACGAACCTCACCCGTTAATCACAACCTATTTTAATCCTTAACCCTCCCTAAAGCACAATCTGGGCCATATATTTCTAACTTTAAATTACAACTATAAATAAAAAGGAAGAAAGCAAGAAAAGACAATCTAGTCCAAACTACTCAAAATGATGAAATTACCCCTAATTTCATGGGGATTTTTTCGGGCCTCTAGAGGCCTTTTGACAAAGTGATTTCGCAACTAGTGCAGATGGATGTGAATATTGTGGAGCTTCGAATGAATTTTCCGCATGTTACAAATACGGCTTTTTCTAAGCTATGAGCGAAAATTATGCACTGTTGAAGGCACAGTGCTCAGAAAACCTCCTATATTAGTGTGACGATACAAAAAAACCAAGGATTTCAATTTGGGTTAACTATACGAGAAAAGTAAAAAAAGATGAAGGATCTCAAATGGGGTTAAATACATTTTGGATTTGATGCAACATAAATTGATTTCTTTATTTTATGATGCAACACGTTTATCCCTAAACATGAAGAAACTTTTATAAAATGTCTCCCATATATTCTTTTGCTTCTTGTTTTAAATCTTGGAAAAAGAATGTTCACATAATTTATTAGTGGAGTTTGGTACACTAATTATGACTCAGAGATTTCAAGCTTTAAGATATTTAGCTTCTAACACCTCAAGTAACGAGCTCCTTTGAAATCTCTATTTTTAGAATTTTAGTAAAATCTCAGAATTTTGAAAAGTTTTTGGGAAATCCTTGAAATTTGTATTTCTGAAATTTGTATTTCTTAACTTTGAGCATGTTTTTATTAACCAAATCGAGATTTGTTTAATATCAGCAAGAAGATGATTTTAGAACTCTAGAGCTCCTGATCATGTTCATGGAGTTTTCATGTCGCATTCATGTTTATACATGTTTTGTAATAGCATTAAGGCTTAAATATACATGCATAAAAAGAAAGGAAAAATTAAAAAGACTCCTTATAAGAAAAAGAAATTTCTTTCATTTATATTCGCAAAGCTTAATATTAGGAAAGCTTGATATATAACGTGGAAATATAATACAAGAGAATATGAGATGAAACCGAAATTTGAAGAAATCAAGTTGTCTTCTCTTGCTTCTGCCTCTGTGATCAACCTTGGCCGAATATGTCTTGTTGTGGTGTTGCATGCATGAACTATGATGAATTGTCTCATTTTGTTGCAAATATTGGGTCCATATTAATCTCTGCACACTCTATTCAGTTATTGGTTCTAAAGATTTTGACATTGGCAATGAACTGAGTAATTATCATTTTATGAAAAACCTTAAATATTTCAAACACTTCTGCTATCATATTCATGCAATTGAGCCAAGTAGTACGAGAACATTCATCATTGAAGGAAAGATATTGTGCACTAGTTATAGATTTTTTATGTGCGATCTCTACACATTAAAGATTACTAGAAAGAATAAATTTGAACAAAGCACCATATTATTAATGAAGGGAAAATGACAATGTTTTGAAAGTTTATAGGATTGAGTTCACATTACACATAAGGAAATAATATTGTCTGAAAAAGAAAGGCAGGAAATTCCTAAGGACTTGAGGGATTCCCTAAATGAGCATTGAAAAAAGAATGATTTTCTCTTTTAGAGCTTGTGCTCCCACTAGCAGCTTCCCATGTCACAGACGTTGTGCATACCACAGGCCTTGGTTTCTTGTGATTTTGAGTTATCCTTCAATTCTGATTTCATTCTAATGGAGAAGACAAAAAAGGATATATCAGTCTGCAAATCAAACCTAATTATACTTATGTTATAAGATTCAGTGAACTCACCTCCCGAAGTTGACAGTCACATGCCAACACATATTGAAAAGTGACTCTCTTTGTCTGTCTCTACACACACACACACACACATACATATTTGTACATACACTCCCCCCATCCCCTAGAGGGGCCTCAGAGACCTAGTCCGACATGGATTGAGTTTGGGCCCCTTCAAGTAGCTCGTCAAGCTGGGCCTAGCCTGGTCTGAATTTAAGGCCCATGAGTTTATGGGTTGGGCCTGAGCTTTAATATTAGGACACAACATTGCCTTGTTATATGTAAGTTACATATACATGTTGTAATATACATAACGGAATTATGTAATTTACATATAATGCAAAATTACATAATGCAATTTCCATACATTGTGTAGTTTATGTGGTAGTTTATGTAAATCATATAAGCTAATGGGATGGGCCTGGCTCTTGATGGTGAAGTTCCTCTTGTTTCCTTTGAGGCACCACTTTGGGCCATGTTATCCTTTGAGGGATACCTGCTTGCTTTTCCCCTTGATTCTAGATACGTGGCTTGCAATTTTTATGAAAGTGGGTCTTAGAAAGTCTATAAGATTTTAGTAGCTCAAGGTCTTGATTTGGCAAATGGCTTAGGAGGGGGGTGTAATGGGATAGTTACAGTCATCCCTATCTCCACATACTAAGATTGAAAGCTATGATATGAGCTTTCCTACGAGGAGGCTGACCAAGGATTCAACCCCCCCCCCCTTCCCCCTGGTTCATCTATTCAAAGCCTCTTCCTTCCCCACACAACCTCTTCCCCTCCCCCTGGTTCATCTATTCAAAGCCTCTTCCTTCCCCACACAACCTCTTCCCCTCCCCCTGGTTCATCTATTCAAAGCCTCTTCCTTCCCCACACAACCTCTTCCCCTCCCCCTGGTTCATCTATTCAAAGCCTCTTCCTTCCCCACACAACCTCTTCCTCTTAGCTCTTGGAGAGAGGGATCTCCATCTCTATTGCCCCTCTGGCCTTTTAGCCATCGGATGGGGAATCTCCTTCCCCTGGCCTGCAATCGCATGATAAGTAAATAGTTTTTTGTTATTCTTTATAGTTCTATTTATTTGTTTTGAATAATCTTTCATCCCATTAGTATTTTATATATTAAGTTAACTTATTGTCTTACATCATAGGAGATTGAGGTAGCAAAAGATAATGTTCCGCATTGGAACAAGGATTGTTTCACAGTTCTAAGGGATAAGAAGTTATACATCAACTCCGCAATTTTAACTGGGAAAAGCCCTTACTTTTACCAGGTAGGATAGAATGTTATATTATTATTATTCCCTAGTAATGAAATCTCTAATTTGACACTTGTTTTAGCAGCTTTTCTCAAATGGCATGCATGAATCAGAGCAGAGAGATGTGAAACTACGGATCAGTGCTTTAGGTAAGTTCTATCAAATACGAGAAGGTATTAAGGAAATAACAAAATCATGCTTGCCCATGTGAAGTGCTGTGCCAAAGACATTTATTACTATCATATAAAAACACAATATTTTTGTATTCTAAATCAGAAATTTTCTTTTCTAATCTCATTTTTCTATTTATCTTGTGATGATCACACATCCAACTATTGCCTCCTGTACTCAACATTTATTCTGGATTATCGAAATGATGTTTTGGGTTTGTATTGGAATTTTGAAGTTTATAAATCTTGAAAGTTTATGCATTTATTTTACTTATCTTTTTTAATAGAAACTAGAAGTGATTCATATTTTCAAGTTGATTAGCCAGGGGGGGTATGGATGGATTGGCAATGTTTTGGATAAATTACAATAACCAAAAAATAATAATAATAAAATAAATTAGTTGTGTTTGGGTTAGTTTGGGCATGAGCTATTTCCATTGTGTCCTGGATGATTTGCTTAGATCTGTGATGTAATTTATGCTATTCAAGTGTTCTTGACAAATTAATGCAATAAAAAGGCGACATAGCATGCAAAATGAAAGAAAAAATTTTGGAGTTAGAGATGAAAATGACTCTAAATGGATTAAACCCAATGTTATAAAGAGCTGAGAAGACTAGTTAGTCTACCTGGTTGGACTGGGAATTGGGCTTACATCTGGTCCACTCTGATTTTAAGCTAGAAAACTGTTTGAATCTGTCAAAATTGAATAGACATGTTCGTTCGACTGGTTGGAGTGGTTGAACTTGCTTGTAGGATTGGTTGAACTGGATATGTTTCTTCCTTTTTAAATAATTCTTTATGTTTTCTTCAAACTTTTCAGATTGATTTGATTGTTGCTCAAACTGATTTTGACTGGACCAGGCCACTCACTGGTTAGATGTCAAACTTGATCGCATCTATTAAGCCCAGAAACTGAGTAACTTTCTTGTCCACATGCTAAGGCTTATATAAAGTCTAATACCTAAGCTAAAAGCTTCGAGAGACCAATCATGTCCTCATGGCTTAGGAACCAAAATGATCATTAAATTAAAAATCCTCAAAAGCGCTTCTAAAATTAAAAATCCTATGGGAACCCATAAGTTACGTGAAAACCCCCAAATGCCCATAATAGAATCTTTATCCTAGGAATATCTAAAAATTTAGTTTATAATAGGATATTTCCTAATAAACTTTTATAAAAACTATCCATGAATTATTGATGAAGCTAAAGAATAGAAATTCTCATAATGATAACTGCATCACTCACCCCCTAGTTGGGGAGAACTCTTCCTCAATTTTGATTTGTGCAATCCATAGAGCAGATTTTCACCAGATTTTACAATTCATGCAAGTAGATCATGTACTGCATACAACAGTAGAATAATTTTAAGAACATAATAAGTTTATGCAAGAGGAGAAGATAAAAAACTAAAAGTGAAAACTCCCAATGGAACCCTTAAAGGTCCCATCAGACACTAATTTTGTATTTCTAAATTGAAACACTCCCAAGAGAAGCCTAAAAGGTCGCATCAGACACTCGTTTCATTTTTCGAATTTTTTTTGTTTTCAAGATTCTTTGTTGGTTTGCTTGTCTACGTACAAAGCTTTTATGAAATGCCAATACTTTTTCGAGTGGCTTCTCGAGACCAACTTTATTCAGATCGATTATGAAACCGAAAAGCCTAAAAACCCCCAAAAGCCTTCTAAAAACAAAATTACTGTGGAAAGTCAAACAATAACTTAATGCACTCAAAGAAGTTCTACAACTAGAATCTCTATCCTAGGAATATATTGAACTCAGTAAAACATAATTTTATAATCTCATAATCACTTTGTAGAGTACTCCTAATTTCTCTACAAAACTAAATGACCAAAATATTGGTTGGATCACCATTAGTGTGTTTATGTATTATTGGAAATCCTTAAGACAATATATGTGCTTACTGTTAAACCTGATATATCTTCTATGAGGACCAGAGATGGAGGCTTTTTGAGCTATTGAACTTTATGTATTCTGGCCTGCTATCGTCAACTACTGCTCCAGCATTATTGCGGGATTTGTTAGTGGTTGCGGACAAATTTGATGTTGCTTCTTGCGTGTGTCATTGTACCGTGCTGCTGGGTAATCTCCACATGACACAAGAATGCGCTTTACTATATCTTGAGCATCCTGATAGAATGATAGATGCAATGCAACCTTTGGCCGTTGCTGCTAAGCAATTTCTTGCTAAAAAATATCAGGATTTGTTCGAGTAAGCTTTTTCTCTTTTTGAAATAATTTCATGCTTAATTTGTCATGGTGTTAGTTTCATTATTCATTTAACATGTCTAATCTTGTTCGGAATACACACACATACATGTATTGCAGGATTGGGCATGCTTGTACCGCACTGTAATACGCCCAAACTCTGGAACTTATTGTGGGAATGATCTCACTTGTTTGGAGAAGCTTGTAAGGAATAAACAGAAGAAAAAACGGAAAATAATAATAATAATGACAATGATAATGATAATGATAATAATAATTACAACAATAACAACAACAACAACACCACCAACAACAACAACAACACCACCACCAACAACAACCGCAACAACAACAACAACAACAACAACAACAAGAAAAAACGGAAAATAATAATAATAATGACAATGATAATGATAATGATAATAATAATTACAACAACAACAACAACAACACCACCAACAACAACAACAACAACACCACCAACAACAACAACAGCAACAACAACAACAACAACAACAACAACAACAACAACAACAACAACAACAACAACAATAACAATAATAATAATACTGCTAAAATTTGAAAAAAAGATCTAAAACTTAGAAATCTTATGTCATAAATTTGTTTTCCCCATTTTCTGGGAAAATCCACTATCTTTTTATAATAGTTTGGTAGAAATGAAGATATTAGTGTCTTTGGTATCATATTCTCATAGATATTATTATCCAACATCCTTACGTATCTCAAATTTTGGACTTTTTACTGCATACCAATTCTGAATTTCTATGCAAGCACAACTGGCATGGGGATTAATTGATGGGACCCGAAATAATTTTATTTGTAGAATTTTATATATCAGTTTATGACTAGCAATTCCTTTTTTAGGATAATAATGAACAATTGACAATAAGTTACTAATTAATCACTCGAGATCATCAATTCCAGCTCATTTGGTTTATTCTTCTGCTTTTTTGCCAATTGTACAAAATAGATGGTAGAACAACTGATGCAGAAAATATATTGGTATTGGCGGAGGTAGCCCACGAGGTAACACTAGAGGAAGAAAGGAACAAAGCAAACTATAGTTTGAAGGAACACAACGGCTTCAAGGATAGGATTAGTGGTTACCTCCTTTTTTAACAAGATATATACAGAGTAATAAAGATGCATGGGGTCCTCCTTGAGCAGATTTGAAATATCAATGCCTCTTTGAGATGCTTAGTCCTGGAGCCAGGCTGCTCAGGTTCATAATTTGTTGTGTTTAAGTTGTATCAAAGGTTTTTCTGTATGTAGTAAAACAGAATTTTAACAATCCTTATTTTACTTGGTATTGGAATGGGGAATAATGTGCTTGCCATTATCAAGATCAATTTGATGAATAGGCCCTCTACAGAGGGGATCAGTTTCTAACTTTGTTTCCGTAATTTCAAGTATAAACTTAATACGAATTGCATAGATGAAACGAAAGATCATATGGTGCCATTGGAGTTCTGGATCAGAATCTATGGTGTTCCCTTCCATGAGTTTATGAACACTTTTCATGCTATAGGAGAAAATTGTAAGTTAATCATTTTGTAGACCATTTCTAAATTGTTTGGGAACACGGGGTCAAAATCCTAATTTGATTATGAAGATTAGGGTCCTTAGTGAAACAACATCATTTCTCTGCAATAATCACGAAGTACTTGAAACAATCTGGATTCTATAAGATGAATCGTCATTTACCTTGATTTATCCATGATAGAAATAGAAATGGACTTAATGTATAAAATATGAACATGTGTATATGTAAGTTGATCTGCTATTTGTATTCCATGATTATAAGATGAATTGTAAAATGAATCATATCTGGATTTACCCATTGATTGATTTTGAAACTGATGGAATGTTAATTTTTCTTTCTTCAATGTATGTAACCACAATGTTGTTATGTGTGTGGATGCAGGTTTCATGATGAGTTAATGGCCTTGCCTTTATCTAGTATCAAGGCAGTGCTCTCAAGCAACGAGTTGCACCTCGGGTTGGAGGATGTCGTATTTGATTTTGCCCTTGAGTGGGCACGAGCCAACTACCCCAACCTTGAGGAGCGGCATGAGATCTGGGGTTTACATCTTGCCCCTGTCATACGTTTTTCAGACATGTCGACCCACAAGCTCAAGGAGGTCTTCGAATGCGAAGAACTAGACCTCAGCATTGCGTTCAAAATAGTGGCAAAGGCCCTTTTAGTCAAGGCAGAGGAGCTCAAACTCAAGCAGTGTGTGACTCAGTGTGCAAAAAGGCACCTCCCAGTTAAGGTGATAGAGTTGGCTGCAAACCCTGCTAAGTGCCTGGTGTTCTTCGACCTTCGTCAAGAGGAGTGTGCTGCCCTCTTTCCAAAAGATTACATAGACTCACAGTTGTTCTACCTAAACGGCAATGCTTTCTACCTCAGTCTTGACCGCAACATAATTCAGGGAAGCTCCACCCATTGTTGTGGCCTTTACCATGGAATGTAGGAGGGGTGAGGGGTCAGAGACTGTCATCCAGTACACCTTTGCATCCAGATCAAATCCCAAAAAGAAAATTCAAAGCGGCTGGCACATTAGAAAAAACCTTTGTCAAGGGGAAACCACCATCGGGGTTTAAAAATTTGTTTGACACCCCGTGGACCTCATTCATTGCTGATGACAGCCCCCACTTCTTGAATGGTTTGCTCCACCTGCGTGCTGAGGTAACCATCAAGACACGATGATTTCACTTTTTGACAATTCTCTCCATAGATTGAATGGATCATACCACAATGACATGTTTCTCACTCCTTCCTTCAGGGAATGCAATACATTAGATCTTATGTTTTGTTTTTGCTTTTTTTGTCTCAATAACTTTCTTCAGGGAATGCAATACATTAGAGCTTATGTTCTTTTCTTCTTCTTCTTCTTTTTTTTTTTTTTTTCTTCTCTATAAATTATAAGGAGCATCACCCCTTGCAAGACGGTTCATACATGAGGCACCCAAATATTAACCTCCACAAGAGCAAGATGGAAACAGTTTATATAAGGATGCAACCTTATAATGTAGAACTGTGAATGCACCTCAAAAATATATCGGAAAAGGTAGTTTTAATTTTGAGAAACCCTTTGATCATTTTGACATCAAGATGTATGACCATGAAAAATAAAAAGATTTTAAATCTTAGAAATAGTACATTTTACAATATATTATCTACACCGTCCATTTTCAAGATTACATATGTTTATAGATCTACTTGATTTTAACCATTTTTTAAACTTAAAATTTTATAATTAAATATAAAAATAGATTTTGAGATAATCCAAAAAATATTTTACATCAAAATTATATGCCATGATAAAATTTGAAGCTGCACCTTACCTCTAAGGATGCCAACTGCACCCTTAAAAAATTCACTGATGCATCCGAATTACATCATGTGAATACTTGGTTTTAGAGATTTTGCAAATAAATATTGTAGTAACTTTTGATTTCTTCCAACACCCTGAGCCAATCAGCAAGGGAGAGAACTGTTATTGTGCCCCATCGAGTCACATAAAAGAGGGCATCACACGCTACTCTAACATCTGCTGTCACTCTTAAGATACACCTGTAACATATCAATTTTTCAATGTTGGGTTGTGGGCATCAAAGGATTTTTTATCCATATTTTTAGGAATTCATGATATAGGGCAAGGTCATCATGGATAAAAGACAAGATGTAAATTTTTTAAAGTTTAACTTGTTCTTTTTAAGGTTTTTATTTATTAATTTATTTATTTTATTATTATTATTATTTTTTAACATCGTCTATAAATTATTTTGATCAATACACTTTATCAAACGTCCATCTTTAATATGGATGTTAGCGAGTCAGTGAGCTCTTGCATCTGCTGTGGCTCATGTAAAACGTTTTTGTAAACCTCATGCTAGGGGACGCAATTATCTGATAGCTATTGATTTAAAGGAAAGGAAAAAAATCCCCCTGTTTGAATTTGACAAATCAAGCCGAAGTCCTACCTTAAATGAATATCGTAATAAAGAAAATTAAAAAAATTCAAATATAAATATATGGGTATTAATACTGCTATTGATGTGATCAATTCAATGGGCATTTTTTTTATATGGATCATATTTTGAATAGGGCTCATCCCTTTAGTAATTGAATGACCTTGGGTTGTAGTTATGAAAAAGTAAGAAGTCAACAAGATCTTACCCATCTTTATTTTGAGGGGGTAAGGTCATGTTAAGTTTTTACTCTTTGGGCAAGAACTTAACTCATTCTATAAAAGTTATGAGTTCATCCGGTAAACATTTGTAGAAATAACAAAATTGATTATTTATTTTTATGCAAATGATTATTATATGAATTTTAATTTTTTTCTATAAATCTTATTAAGATGTAATTTTGGGTGTATTTACTTAACACTATTGCACACCATATAAAAAAATTATTTTCACTAATTTAAAATGACCAAATTACCCTTATCATTTTTCAATGGTATTTCAATCATTTTTATATTTTGGAAAATATTTTTTAATTATGCGCCCTATTTTTTAATCACGTCTAAAATTTCATTATGATCCGATTTTTAAAAAGAATATTAAAATTCATATAGTGATATGCATTTTGAACCATATGATGAAGATCTGATGGCTGAGATTCTACCTATAATACTATTCATTATAGCTGCCCAGCTATTGTTAGCTTTCTCTCTCTCTCTCTTTTATATATATATATAGGTACGGTTTGCACAAAGCCGAGGATCTAAATAATCAAAGCAAAGTGCACCTTCAAATCGTGATGAAAAATGTGGTTTCAATACTGAAATCTTTGTGATAGCCTTAAACTATATTTTCATCTTTAATTATAAAATATAAAGCTTCATGAATAGTGCAGATCGAGTAGATCTATAAAAACTTTGAAAATCTTGAAAATTGATGGTCCAAAAATATGTTACAAGATGCACTATTTCCAAAACTTGAAATCCATTTTTTTCTCGTATCTATGTATCTTGAAGTCGAGATGATCAATTTGAAGATATTTGGTATTAAAACAACCTTTTGCAGTGAAAATTTTGAGGTAGGCTCTAATTTGATTGTTTCGAGCCTCAACTCTATGTAAATTTTCATATATATATATATATATATATATATATAGAGGAAAAAATGAACAGTGATTTCACCCACTATCATCACTGTCTAAAGTTCATCACACGGTCACAATTGTTCGGCAATATTTCATTTTTCATTTTCTTTGAACAAATCGAAATGACCTGAAATTTGGAACGTATATTCATAAAAAATAGGCGAATCTATGAAAAATATAAACAAACTATTTTACATGAAACAAATTGACCAAAATACTCCCGAAAAGTTTGATGGTATATTAATCATTGTT
>NW_006499948.1:1666455-1677483 GCF_000471905.2 Amborella trichopoda | reverse complement strand
TAAATTGAAAACACAACGTAGAATGCATTTTTTAGCTCAATTAACATAGACTGTCTATTTTGATAAGATGCTTAGATCTAGGGCGTAGAAAAAAAAATTTCTTTTCAAATTTTTTTAGATAACTATATTATCATTAGATGAACAATGTTACAAAAATAAAAAAATGATTTTGAGTTTGTAAAGGTTAAGATCTTGAAATTCACCCAATGAATGGTCTAGATTCGTTGTTGGAGGGGACTCATTTTGACCATATCTACGGTTTAAATTGAACTTTTACTTTTTGGGATTGATTATTGAGATGAAGAGAGCGTGTGTGCAAAATTTTGGATCGTACAAATACCACAAACTTGGGTTTCTAGAAATGTGGTTGCATTATAACATGATACAACCGTTGCATTAGATCATTTTTCATATATATATATATATATATAACCTATATATTCTTCAGCCCAAACTAAGTCTGCTTCACAACCCAATATACCCAGATCCTCGTATATCGAAAGAGCCTATCTCATGGATATTACTATCGATAAGAAACATGTTAATACTGAGCCAATAAAACTTGCTCCTCTATATTTGTTAAATCATCTTAACCCTTCCAATGGGGTTAAAACCAGAGAATACTTTGAAGCCATCTTGATGGAAACATGATCCATTTCCGTTGTCCATTATTACCAACAAAACACAAAGACCATTGCATATTCAAAGGTCCAAATTAAAAACTTACTTTCCTATGAAGAGTGGGGTTGCAATCCCGCGTAAGAAAAGAAACTTCATAACCCAGATTTTTCATATAAATATTTCAAATATGCAGAATACATTGAAGCATGGCATAAGTTTCTCTATTATCAAAATCCAAATAACACACACGGTTGGTACATCCAGTTCCGGCTTCCTGTTTTCGAAAGATTCTCCACTTGGTTTAAAAATTGGTTTTTCGTGTGGGGTTCAACATCTCAAATTTTACCTCCTGCTTTCAAAACAGTGCAGGAACAGTTCAAAGAACATAACCATGCTGATAATACCATTGATATCCACTTATATTTCATGGCCCTTTACCAAATCCCATGGATAATGAAATGGGATTATTCAATCTCAGTTGATACCACTGTTGACTATTCCTATATCCCTAGACTTGGAAAAACTATATCTGTCAAGTGCTAGGACATATTTAATATGGACCCTGCAACACTCACACCTAAAAGAATACCTCAAAAAACCCCTGACAAACAACCAAGCCAGAATACAGCCAATACTTCATTTGATTTCCCAACCTATCTGAGAAATATGCTTCAGTCAAACCTTAATGCCTCAAAAGAAACACTAGAAAAGCAAATGAGAGAAATCTTTGCTGAAGCTGGGAAAAATCCAGTTTCCTCTGAGGAGACCGTACAATCATCTCCTCTACACACCAACCAATATCTCAATCTTCCTTCAGACAATCCAGATGAAGAGATTGAACCAGACGAATTCAGTCAAAGACCCTGAAGAATATTCTATAAAGAATCAAAATAATTGCTAATAAAATTCCAATATTTCATCACCATACAAATATCCGGTTGTACCATCATCACAGACTCCACCGACGCTGTCACCATCGCCACCGACGCTGTCTCCATCATCACCGACGCCATCACCGACAAAGAATAAACAAAAAGCATCAGGAACAGTGATCACCAACACAACACGACAAGAAAAGATGCTTTCACTGTAGCCATTATACAGAAAAAAGACAAAAAGACACTGTAGCCACTTGGCACTGTAGCCACTTAGTACTGTAGCCACTTAGCACTGTAGCCACTTTTATTTTCGTCTTTTTCTTTCTTTTCTTTTTCTCTTTGTCCTCTTCCGCCGACACCCGCTTCATTTCTTTTGTCCTTTTCACCAACACTTGCTTCTCCCTTAAGCAAGCTCATCTATAAAAGGGGAAGACCCCCTTTTCATTTGAGGAGGTCGACTCTTCCCTTAGCCTCTTTCTTTCTACCTCAGACAGACCACTCACAGGTCGTCTCTTCTATTCTCTAGCTCCTTCCTCTCTTCTCTGAAGATTGTTCATTCATGCTCCAGAGGTCACTCACCTCTCTGCTCCAGAAGTCTTCCACTCTGCTCTGCAGACCTCTCGCTTTTATTCTCTACTTCCTGTCTCTCTCCTCTACTCTCTTTTGAGCCTTTCGTCTTGAAAATACTACAAGCTATTCTGACCTCATAGCTTCAATATCCTTCAATCATCAGGTTCAAGTCTCTACTCCTTTTATATTCAATGTGTGACTGTAATATTACTTCTCTTCCATCATACTGCCCGTATCACTGGAAATTATTTTCCAGTTACTGTATATGCAGCCAGTAAGTCCTTCTGAGTTCTAAATTCTGATTTCTGTTTTCTATTTCTGTTTTCTATTTTCAGAGTGATGATTATTGTAACAAGTGTGCTACAATAGTTTGTAATAGTGCTACAAGTTGTTAGTAATATAGCTTGTTTTAAAATGGTATATATTGTACTATGCAATTTAAAATACTATTTAGCATAAAATTTGGAGATAATAATTCTGTTCAATGGTTTGTTATTGATATTTCGATTATACCTCTTATATGCTTTATCTTGTTCCTTCTAAATTACTATAAAATTCTGCAAGAATTACTAAAATATAACAGCCTTATATTCACATATCTACTCTAGATTCAACTATCACCTTAACCAATACGATAAATAGGAACAGACTGTAGATCCGGGGCGTTTGTGGTATCAGAGCCATACTGTAAAAACTGTGCAAACAGTAAAATCTGTTTCTACAGTACATGTCCAGTAAACAATAACCTGGTCCCAATTGTTCACTAGTCTTGTTAGAGTACAAGTTATACTATGGGAAACCTATTTAAATTTACCACTAAGAAAGTTGATCTGAGAGTTAAGACAAGAGACGTGAGAAATCTATTGCAAAGTACCGCCAAGGCCAGGAAGAGCCGCTTAGGGAAAACGCTGGATTCTTGGACGTCCAGATTGTCATTATCCGCAACCTACAGATGGCAAATTTAATTAGGAATCTTAAAAGTAACAGTACAACTTCATCTCAAACACTTAGAGTGAAAAATAAGGAACAAATTATAATCAATGACATTGAAGATCATATTTCAAATTGGAATATACCAAAGGTACCAATACATGACATTTATCATAAAGGATCATTTAAATTCAAGATGGGTTATGCCATCAAGACAGTAGAAGAAAGTTTATCTATAACTCAAAATCAGGAAGACTTTCAATTACTATCTAAAAAAGTTATTAAAAAACATAAAGAAAATAATTACAAATATTTACACATCGGATTAATCCAAATAGCAATAAAACCTTTGACCCGACTAGGGTTGAACACCTCTGTGCTTGTATGCCTAAGAGATACAAGACACAATATTTTCACAGATTCACTACTAGGCATGGTTGAATCCAGTCTTTGTAGTGGTCCAATATATTTTAATTGTTTTCTAAATTTTTCAGTTTCTTTAACTTATCCAAATATTCTTGATATACTAACAATAAACTTAAAAACTCATGGTTTCAACATGATTCATGGTTCTCAAAATCTCGCCATAGTATACAGAACATACTACAAAGTCATGAATACATTATGTCCAAATATAATGAGGATTGATCAAAAAGATCAAACTATTTTAAGTTCTTGTTTTAAAGTAAAAAGAAATCTTTCTTTATTTTGTAACTGACATTTAACATTATTTAATTCTTTTAATTTTGGTTTATGGATAAAATTAAAATGTATTGGTATATTTTGAATAATTGAAGATATTCCTGTTTGATCTATGGTCAAGGGATATAGTAAAGTAAGAAATGAGACTCCAAGTATTACTGCTTGGCTTAATCCTTTTACCATGATAAATGATAGAAGAATTTCAAATATTAACATTACAAATTGAGGATGATATAGAAGGAGAAATAAATCCATATGAACAATATTCTGATGAATATATGGCAGCATACCTGGCAGCCAAATTGGAAAGGAAAAGAAGAAAAGTCAATAAAAATTATATCAGACAAGATTATTTATCTGATGAAAATAAACAAATTAGAGAATGGTATTTAAAAACATTTCAACCTAGATTAATATAATTAATGCATAAAAAGTATAATAAGTTTCTTCAAAAAGAAAGATTAACCAAAGGATTTTTTATATGGTTAAAAGAAATATGTAGTCAATATAACATTACTATTCCATCATTTGAAAATATTCAAACAATAGAAGAAAAAACCTATATCAGTACGGATGGTACTACCACCGCTAGTACACACCCTCCTGAAAAAAGTATAATACTTAAAGCAGTCATCCCATCTAAGGATGAACCACCACAGCCACAATCACTATATGATATAATTGCTACTCCTTATAAAATCTTATCTAAAGAGCTTGGTAAGAAACAGGAATTAATTCCTCATATTGTGGAACAAAATAATTATACAAATTTATACATGCAATCTTTAGGTAAACAGGCAGAACGTATAGAAAGACTTGTTTCAAAAGAACAACCTTCTGCTACACCTACATCCAAAGCAGTTTTGTTTAAACCACCTCCAGAATTAAATAGGAATAAATTTCATATTGGAGACAACAATAAATCCTTTATGGATCAATTAATATCAAAATTATCCCAATTAGACATCAAAGGGATACCTTCTCCCAAAATAAATATTCCTCCATCTATTACTAGTTCAACACCTGAATCTTCTGATAAAGGAAAAGCAAAGTTACCTGAGCATGAAACAATGATGCTCCAGGAAGAACCAATCATAGAAGATACAATCCAAAATCAAGAAAATGCATTTATGGATACAACTCCTATAGATCTCAATAGAATAGCCTATGGAAAGAATTGGAAACCAATAACGGCCTTACCATATCACAAGAGACCTACACCTGTTGATATACAAATGGAAGAAGATGCTATATAACAAGTAGTATCATATTCAGGAAGATCAATAGTAAATTGGACAATAGATGGACTATCTGAATTAAAAATATTAGATGTTATGAGACATATGACAATGTTTGCCTCTGCAAATAAAATGGCAGGCAACCCTGATCAAGAGGTTGCAAAAGCAATAGTAAATGGATTTATTGGTTGGTTAAGAGGATGGTGGGATTTCTATGTAGATGATGAAACCAAAAATAGAATCCTCACAAATACTAGACAATTGACCGCCAGAAATGAACAAAACCAAGAGATTATATATACTGAAAGTGATGCAGTAAACACCTTAATATATACCATTACTCTACACTTTGTAGGCAGTACAGCTTTATTAGCAGCAAGATCAGAAGATCTGCTTTCAAATCTACGCTGTCCTACACTATCTCATTACAAATGGTATAAGGATGTATTTTTCTCAAGATTACTCATAAGAGAAGATTGCCAGTTAGACCACTGGAAAGAAAAATTTATAGCTGGTTTACCATATTTATTCGCAGAAAAAGTCAAAGAAAGAATGCGAAAGAAATATAATGGAATCATAATATATTCCTCATATACACTTGGAGAGTTATCAGCAGAAATATGTGCTGAGGGTTTGGCCCTATGCACAGATATGAAACTCAAAAGACAATTAGATAAACAAAAGAATACTAAGCGCAAAGAGCTTGGTGACTTTTGCGAACAGTTTGGATATTATCTAGATAAGAAAAATATGCCTGACAAGTTATATAAGAAAAAGAAAAAATATAAAAAGGAAAAATATAAATCCAAATACAAAAATAAAAATGAGAAAAAATATTATAAAAAGTCTAAAAGAAAACTAATCAATAAATTTTCTCCCAATACAAAAGGAAAGAGAAAACTACCAGTATATTATAAGTGTGGTAAAGTAGGACATTATAAACATCAATGTAAATTAAAAAAGAAAATAGATTCATTACATTTAGATGAAACAATAAAATCAAAATTATATAATATTATCAATTATGATTCAACTTCTTCTACCTCTACTGATTCCCATATAGATCACATCCAAGATGATGACCTTATATGGACAGAATCTTCTGATTCCTCTAATACTTCTGATACAGAATCATCTAGCTCAATAAAAGATAATAATTGTAATTGTCCGATACCTACACATAATGTCCATACACTTACTCAAGAAGATAATTTTATATTGGATATTATTGACAAAATTACAGATCCAAATGAAAAAAGATCTGTCATTACTCAATTTATTTCTATAACAAAAAATAGAGCAAAAACAGCCCCCATCAATAAATCTCCTGATGAATATAATTTTGCTTCAATAATGAAAGGAGTTAGCGAACAACATACTTCTCAAAAAGAGCCTACAATTTCAGATCTCAAAAGAGAAATTAAAGAAATAAAAACCGAAGTATTTCAATTAAAAAATAGGATTAAATCTTTAGAATTACAACAATTATCTCAACAAGATACTGATACAGATGAAATAGAATTTGATCAACTTATGACATATGAACCCGATCCACCATCAGATCCACCATCAGATATTCCAGAATCTTCAGAAGCCAAACCACATATCATAACTATTCCTCTGTCAATCTAATAGATAAAATAGTCATTCAAAAATGGTTTGTCCAAGTCAAAATTATAGTTGCAAAAGATTACAGTTTTGAAACATCAGCCTTAATAGACTAAGGTGCTGACTTAAATTGTATCAATGAAGGACTTGTACCTTCAAAATATTTTGATAAGACTACTCAAATATTGAATACAGCAGATGGAAGTAGATTATTTATCAAATATAAATTATCTAATGCTTTTGTTTGTAATAATCATCAATGCCTTGATACACCATTTATCATGGTAAAAGGATTAAGCCAAGCAGTAATACTTGGAGTCCCATTTCTTACTTTACTATATCCCTTGACCATAGATCAAATAGGAATATCTTCAATTATTCAAAATATACCAATACATTTTAATTTTATCCATAAACCAAAATTAAAAGAATTAAATAATGTTAATTGTCAGTTACAAAATAAAGAAAGATTTCTTTGTACTTTAAAACAAGAACTTAAATATAGATCTATTGAAGAACAAATAAATACTCCTTCAATTCAACAAAAAATTCAATCAATACAACACCATATAGAAACCTCTATATGCAGTGAACACCCCAATGCTTTTTGGGAAAGGAAAAAAGCATAATATTAGTCTACCTTATGAATAAGGATTTGATGAAAAACAAATACCTACCAAAGCTAGACCAATACAAATGAATACTATCTTACTAGACATGTGCCGTAAAGAGATTAATGATCTCCAAAATAAAAAGCTCATAAGACCAAGCTCCTCACCTTGGAGCTGTGCAGCCTTTTATGTCAATAAGAATGCTGAAAAGGAACGAGGAGTTCCTAGATTAGTTATAAATTATAAACCTTTAAATAAAGTTTTGAAATGGATTAAATATCTTATACCTAATAAAAAAGATTTATTGGATAGAGTTGCTCAAGCTTGTATCTTTTCTAAATTTGATATGAAATCTGAATATTGGCAAATACAAATCCAAGAACAAGATAGATATAAAACAACATTTAATGTACCATTTGGACAATATGAATGTAATGTTATGCCATTTGGTTTAAAGAACGCTCCATCAGAATTTCAGAAAATAATGAATGATGTGTTTAATGCCTATCACCAATTCATGATAGTATACATAGACGATGTCTTGATTTTCTCTGAATCAATCGATCAACATGTTAAACATATTAATACTTTTATACATGCAGTCCAGAATGCTGGATTGGTAGTCTCAGCGAAAAAGATTACTTTATTCAAAACCAATATTAGGTTTCTTGGCCATATGATTCATCATGGAACAATTATTCCCATAGATAGATCAATATAATTTGCTGATAAATTCCCTGATCAGATACTTGATAAAAAAGAACTCCAAAGGTTCTTAGGATGTTTAAACTATGTTAGTGATTTTTATCCTAACCTTGCTATCGATTCCAAGCCTCTATATGATAGACTCAAAAAGAATCCTCCACCATGGACCAATATCCATACTCAAGCAGTACAGGTAATTAAACGAAAGGTAAAAACTCTTGATTGTCTTTCCCTTCCACATCCTACTGCTTTGAAAATTATAGAATGTGATGCTTCTGACAAAGGATTAGGAGGTATTCTCAAACATAAAATAGATAATCATGAACAATTACTTCGATATACATCTAAAGCTTGGAATACTACACAATTAAATTATTCCATGGTTAAAAAATAACTTTTAGCCATTGTCCACTGTGTTTCTAAATTTCAAAGTGATATTCTCGATCAACAATTTCTTATACGAACTGACTGCAAAGCAGCCAAAGATATTTTGCAAAAAGATGTTCAAAATTTGGTTTCTAAACAAATATTTGCTCGTTGGCAGGCTATTCTCTCTGCCTTTGAATTTACCATCGAACACCTTCCCGGGTCCTCTAACTCACTTCCTGACTTTTTAACTCGTGAATTTTTGCAAGGGGGCAACACTGACACATTCGACGACGCACCACTATCCCTAGCATTGCAATTGTTCGAGGAGAATAAAAATAATAATACTTTACTTTCACCTTCACCTAGTCCAATGGGTTCTCGAGGCATTTCTCGCCGAGACAAACAACCCATGTCGAATATAATACCATATGAAGGGGAACCATCGCCTTTGGCAATTCGTTCACCTTCCCATTCGCCAGTTCACCAGATTACCTACCCCGAAGCTACTGTTTCAAAACCTATATATTCTCCAGCCCAAACTAAGTCTGCTTCACAACCCAATATACCCAGATCCTCGTATATAGAAAGAGCCTATCTCATGGATATTACTATCGATGAGAAACATGTTAATACTGAGCCAATAAAACTTGCTCCTCTATATTTGTTAAATCATCTTAACCCTTCCAATGGGGTTAAAACCAGAGAATACTTTGAAGCCATCTTGATGGAAACAGGATCCATTTCTGTTGTCCACTATTACCAACAAAACACAAGGACCATTGCATATTCAAAGGTCCAAATTAAAACCTTACTTTCCTATGAAGAGTGGGGTTGCAATCCCGCGCAAGGAAAGAAACTTCATAACCCAGATTTTTCATATAAATATTTCAAATATACAGAATACATTAAAGCATGGCATAAATTTTTCTATTACCAAAATCCAAATAACACACACAGTTGGTACATCCAGTTCCGGCTTCCTGTTTTCGAAAGATTCCCCACTTGGTTTAAAAATTGGTTTTTCGTGTGGGGTTCAACATCTCAAATTTTACCTCCTGCTTTCAAAACAGTGCAGGAACAGTTCAAAGAACATAACAATGCTGATAACACCATTGATATCCACCTATATTTCATGGCCCTTTACCAAATCCCATGGATAATGAAATGAGATTATTCAATCTCAGTTGATACCACTGCTGACTATTCCTATATCCCTAGACTTGGAAAAACTATATCTGTCAAGTGCTGGGACATATTTAATATGGACCCTGCAACACTCACACTTAAAAGAATACCTCAAAAAACCCCTGACAAACAACCAAACCAGAATACAGCCAATACTTCATTTGATTTCCCAACCTATCTGAGAAATATGCTTCAGTCAAACCCTAATGCCTCAAAAGAAACACTAGAAAAGCAAATGAGAGAAATCTTTGCTGAAGCTGGGAAAAATCCAGTTTCCTCTGAGGAGACCGTACAATCATCTCTTCTACACACCAACCAATATCTCAATCTTCCTTCAGACAATCCAGATGAAGAGATTGATCCAGACGAAGATGATCCAGACGAATTCAGTCAAAGACCCTGAAGAATATTCTATAAAGAATCAAAATAATTGCTGATAAAATTCCAATATTTCATCACCATACAAATATCCGGTTGTACCATCATCACAGACTCCACCGACGCTGTCACCATCGCCACCGACGCTGTCTCCATCATCACCGATGCCATCACCGACAAAGAATAAACAAAAAGCATCAGGAACAGTGATCACCGACACAACACGACAAGAAAAGATGCTTTCACTGTAGCCATTATACAGAAAAAAGACAAAAAGACACTGTAGCCACTTAGTACTGTAGCCATTTAGCACTGTAGCCACTTTTATTTTTGTCTTTTTCTTTCTTTTCTTTTTCTCTTTGTCCTCTTCCGCCGATACCCGCTTTATTTCTTTTGTCCTTTTCACCAACACTTGCTTCTCCCTTAAGCAAGCTCATCTATAAAAGGGGAAGACCCCCTTTTCATTCAAGGAGGTCGACTCTTCCCTTAGCCTCTTTCTTTCTACCTCAGACAGACCACTCACAGGTCGTCTCTTCTTTTCTCTGCTCCTTCCTCTCTTCTCTGAAGACTGTTCATTCATGCTCCAGAGGTCACTCACCTCTCTGCTCCAGAAGTCTTCCACTCTGCTCTGCAAACCTCTCGCTTTTATTCTCTACTTCCTGTCTCTCTCCTCTACTCTCTTTTGAGCCCTTCGTCTTGAAAATACTACAAGCTATCCTGACCTCATAGCTTCAATATCCTTCAATCATCAGGTTCAAATCTCTACTCTTTTTATATTCAATGTGTGACTGTAATATTACTTCTCTTCCATCATACTGCCCGCATCACTGGAAATTATTTTTCAGTTACTGTATATGCAGCCAGTAAGTCCTTCTGAGTTCTAAATTCTGATTTCTGTCTTCTATTTTCAGAGTGATGATTATTGTAACAAGTGTGCTACAATAGTTTGTAATAGTGCTGCAAGTTGTTAGTAATATAGCTTGTTTTAAAATGATATAGATTGTACTATGCAATTTAAAATACTATTTAGCATAAAATTTGGAGATAATAATTATGCTCAATGGTTTGTTATTGATATTTCGATTATACCTCTTATATGCTTTATCTTGTTCCTTCTAAATTACTATAAAATTCTGTCAAGAATTACTAAAATATAAACAGCCTTATATTCACATAAACTCTACTGAATTCACTATCACCTTAACCAATACGATAAATAGGATATAAATAAGG
>NW_006499948.1:1643123-1658430 GCF_000471905.2 Amborella trichopoda | reverse complement strand
GGGGAAATGATCTAATGTAACAATTGTATAGTAGTATAATGCAACTACACATCTAGAAAATCATATTTTTGGCATTTGTATGACCTAAAATTTTGCACACACATTCTCTTCATCCTCATAATCAATCCTATAAAGAAAAAAAAATTCAATTTGCATCTTAGATATGGTCAAAATTAGTACCCATACAACAATGAATCTCGACCATCCATTTGGTGAAATTCAAGATTTAGGCCTTAACAAATTCAAAATCACTTTTTTAAGTTTTAGCATTATTAATCTAATGATAATACGCTATATAAAAATTTTGGGCATAAAAAAATTCTTCTGAGGCTTATATCTAACCATTTCAATAAAATGGACGGCTTATTAATTGAGCTAGAATGAAAACTTTGTAGAGTATTTTTTCAAAATTTTTTTTTTTTGTAGTTGTTCTTCAGAATGAAGAGTGTACATTTAAAAATTTGTGTCAAACAAATGTCTCAAACATGGTTTTTGGAGATGGTTGCATTATGCAGTACCGCAAAACACCTATATGCGAAAATGAACAATGATTTTGCCTACTTTTATCACCATACAAATTTTATCGTACGGTCACAATTGTCTGGTAGTGTTTTAATATTTATTACTTTTACTAATCGGAATGATCTGAAATTTAAAGCGTACGTACATCTTAGTGAGGCACGCTTAATAAAAATATGAAAAAAATAATTCACAAAATATAAATTAACCAAAATACTCTTATAAATTTTAAGAGGTATTTTAGTCAATTTATATTTTATAAATAATTTTTTTCATATTTTTATTAAGTGCACTTCACTAAGATGTACACACTCTTCAAATTTAAACTAATTTGGATTTGTAGAAAAAAAAATGAAAAATAAAATACCACTGGATAATCGTGACCATGCGATGAATTTTAGACGGTAATAAAGATCGATAAAAATCACAGTTCATTTGCGTCTATAGACGTTTTGTAAGATCTTCATTTATATATATATATATATAATTGTGTGATCCGTCTCGCCTACAGAAACTTGATAAGCCGAACAGTTTATAGATATAATTGTGTGATCCGTCTCGCCTACAGAAACTTGATAAGCCGAACAGTTGTGATTTATTCATAGGGTCCAACGGCTGTGATTTATTTCCCCCGTTTTGACGCCTCGTGGGTGTTCTCTCTCTCTAGGTAAACTCTCGCTCTCCCTCTCTCTCTCTCCCGTGAACCGTCCTCCACCCTCAGCAACCTGCCCCTCTCTCTCTCTCGTGAACCCTCCAACCTTAGCATCTTGCCCCTGTCTCTCTCTCTCCCGTGAACCCTCCTCCAACCTGCGATTTTTGTCTCTTGCTTTTAATTTGATTCTCTCTCTCTCTAAACTTTCAATAACCCTAGGAATCAAAAGAGTGGTTTTTATCTCATAACCCTAGGCATGAGATTGCATAAAGAATATTTGGTGGTTGTATTAGAGAGTAATTTTTTAGCCCAATTAACATAAACTTTTAATTTTGATGAGATGTTTAGATCTAAGTATCAGAAACATCATGAGATGATTTTTTTGATTCTTTTCATTTTCTTGAATTTGTTTTAACACAAGTTTTTTTCTTTCAAGGAACCCCCCAATCCAAGAAAAACTTGTATTAAAGCAAATTCAAGAAAATAAAAAGGACTAATAGAATCATCTGATGATGTTTGTGAGACCTAGATCTAAGCATATCACCAAAATGAACGGCTTATGTTAATTGGACTAAAAACATACTTTCTAACTCAACCATCAAAGATTCGTTGTGCAATCTCATGCCTTCTAGCATTTTGATACCATATTTTTGGTTTTTCAACCCATATATCATACAAAACCTGTCACAAATTCCAAACCCAATTAGGCACTGCCCCAAGATAACAAATCAATACAATACTCCAAAATTGTCGTACAATCCAATTTGGTATTGCCAATTTGGAACAAACAAGTGTCGCACATGCCAATTTCGCACTACCAATGAATACACGACAAACCAATTTCGTATTGCCAATTAACACAAACCAATTTTACACTGCCAAAGTTCGAAGACATTCATAAAAAGTAAAAGATACACGGTCCTGTAAGAGAAAAACATGACAAATGGCTCCAAAAGGAACACCCTCCAAAAGGCATAGTATTAAGTTTACAAATAATTAAAATATTCACCTCACTACCTTCTAACCTATTCTACCACCACCACCATCTATTGTGGATGGACATGCAAGTAATAACCATGAAACAAGGTGCATTCATCGGAGTTAGCGCAGGCATCGTATTCTAACTTGGAAACATCTAATGAAATGTGAAGTCCTCCATCAATTGGTGTCTGGCATGGATAGAAGTACTACAACGCTTTAAAAAGGTAAAGTTATGAATAAACTACATGACAAGAAATATTATTTACCAGCCAACTTTTGATACAAAAGAACAGCACCCGTTGCATCCACAACTTCAATACTGTATTAACAAGAGAGGCTGTTGTAAACTTAAATTCATACTACTACTTATTATGTTCAACATTGTCATTGACATGGATACAACCACACAAGCATAAGAATTTCAATGCATTAATATTTCTTACAATGCAAATTTAATGCAAAATATACTATTTCACTGGTTACAATGCAAAGCTCTAAAAATTCTTACCATTACTCATCATGTTTCACATTCTCACACAACCCATCCATGCATCTTATATTTGCATTTAACCTAAACAAAGAAAACCCATTTCAAATATTTATATTTAAGGAATTCATATTAAAATCATAAAGAGTACGAGAGATGGAGCAATAGTTCATTCATACTTTGAACGTACGAGAGATGGACAATTCCTTCTATCATGTGCACTCCTTTTGCAAATTGTGCACTTTCGGGTAACTTCCTTCTCTTTCGCTTTCGCTTTCTCTGCCTCTATCTCAACCCGAGGTACATATCTATCATTGGTAGGTCTCCCCTTTGTTCATGCCTGAGGGAGCTCAAGGATATTATAGCGTGCATGTCCCTCAACCTTAGCACGGTGGCTACTGCTGACAATCACATTATCATTATGACTGCTGCAAGGGGTCTCAAAAGTACCATCTGGTAATACCACACCCCCAATCTTGGCCTTAACCTTTGAAAGTGTACTTAATATTTCAGACATTATAAATGCATGGAGTTCTACACTTTCTGAAGCATGCTCTGCTAGTACTCTATTGGCTTGACAAACCTCATTAAAACGAATTGAAAGGGGTAGATCAGAAGTACCTTGAATTTTTTTCCCATTGGCATCAAGTACAACACTTTTCATCACATATCTTCATTATGTAATACGATGGCATTTCAAAAATATTTTTCACCATCAAGATCTAATCCCATGCTTACAAATAATGCCTAGTCTCTCATACATGTGGAGAGTACAAACAAAAGTTTGGTCGTGACCATTGAACTCGACATTGCAAGCCCTTGTTCCAGTTCCACGTTTTGACACCTTGAAGATTGCAACTGTATCATTCTCTTCAATAATTTCATTCATGTAATTGACGCCTTTTACAACTTCTTCTCCAAACAACTTCATAACTTTGTGTGTATATATCTTCGACGTGTGAGCCTCGATATCATACGTGGTCTTCAGAAAAGGCGTAGATGTTATGTTCTTTAAGCAATTTTTCCTCATCTTAAGAAGTTTTTTATCAGGCACTTTTATAGTAGTTTTCAACAATGTGCGCAAGCTTGTATTGGAAGTCACATACTTTTGAAGTGCTTATTCATTTTTTCGCTTCTTTAAGTCGATGACATACCTGTTGTGAATGCATCTGCCATACATGCATCAATCCATTGCTTTCAACATCTATACAATCTATTGAGCCATTCATTCAGTTGAAGATCATATTTATCAATAAGAGATTTCCATTCTAACTCAAAGTCTTCCTCAATTTGGCTCATTGTACGGTTTCTGAATATTTTCGAAAAAGATGGACTCCTTCGTAAGACATGGCACATTTTTTCTTTGACATTTGACAGTATGTGTCACGTATAATAATGATGTCTGCTTTTATTCATAACTTGTCTCACTGTAGCGGTCATTGCAGGATCTAGATTAGTGATAAATACTCCGGGTTGACGTCCACCCATTGCCTCTAGCCAATTTTCAAATACCCATACAAAAGACTCCACTTTCTCATCAAATATAAGGGCAAACCAAAAAAGTGTTGTGCTAAGGTGGTGATTCACTTCAAGTATGGGAGCAAAGGGCATGCCAAAAGAATTTGTCTTATATGTGACCACATCCTAGAAGTGATGGTAGAACACACTTGACATGGCATCTACCCAGAGTAGGTTGACAATGTGATATTCTTCATCTAATTTCGTTTTATAGAAAAAAGATGGATTTGATCTCTTCATATCAGTTAACCATTCCATTGCACAATTGCCATCTTCCCCTTTGAATTTTCTTCTCTTGTTTCCTAATTGGTTTTCAATGTCTTTTTGTGAGCAAGGGAGATTATCAAAAAGATATCATAGATATTCCGAGATTTTACCAAAGCAGAGCTCATGGAGTTATCATTGTCTTTGTCGCATCCGATATTGTTTAGCGCGATCGGAGAAGTCGAGCTTTCCTTACAAGGTTGTGATTGTGATCCTTAACAAATCTTGTAACAACCCACTCATTGTTGGCATTTGTACTTACGTACATATTCACTACACATCCACACCTTGTCTGAGGGAATTTTTTCTAGGTTGCACTTGTTTCACAGTATGAAATCTTTCCTTAGAACATTTATATTCCCTATCAACTCTCTTTTCGTCCTTATTCTTGTGAGTACTTCCCTTTCTGACACCAAACCCTTGCACCAGTGCAAAAGCCTTGTAAAACTTATATGCATCATTTTCAGCACTAAATTTCATTCCTACACGGGGTTCCTCTATTTCTGACCCCTTGGATGATAATGAATGTTCCCTGTTTTCATAATTTGTGAACTTATTGTGGGGCGGGTGTTTGAAGACATTTTTCAGTACCTTGGTCCCTGATGCGGAATAAAGAGGAAGCAGGTCAATAAAGCCTCAACATGCAGTGAAATTCTTGACAGCCTCAGAATTGCCCCAGAATGGGTCAAAATCTTCCTAAAGCACTCCAAAAGACCACCTGCCAAGTTTCATCTCAATCCGACATGCCTAAGGCACTCTAGCACCTTGAAACGGACCCTGTAACTAGAACTCCATTTTTGGTATGTCAAACAGCTGTGAGACCACCTCTATTGGATCCAGCACTGTCAAAAACCCTTATGAGTCAAGTTTCGACATAATCGGGCATTCTAGGACAAAGTTATGGTAAAAGACCAATAGGGGGTATGCCGCACGCTATTCCTGTGCGGCCTCCCTACGCCAATCTCCATTAAAGGAGGCTGATGTGCACAGTCACGAGCAACAACTTCAAAAGCTCTTATCTCACCCGTCCTGAGTCGGATCGCTCTCAAATTTGGTGAGCGCGTTCTTCTCATCAAGATGAGCGTTTTGATATGCAGTATGACTTGTGATGATACCTGAGCAGGGAGAAAAACTAGAGAAAAGTTGATGATTCGTGAAGATAGTTACAGAAAATTCAGCAGCAACATGCCTTGCTCGAGCGGCCAAATCACGACTATCGTGTACTCGATCGACGTGAAACCAATTGCATTATGTGCGTAAGGTTTGAGGCTATCTCTGGTCCGAACTCCGCTTACGATGAATGGTTAGACATGGAGGTGTTGAAGCTGTTGTAAATTTCGGTTGTTGAATTTCCAGATTTTGATAAAAAAATGACAAAATCTTCGTTCGGACATGAAATCGAGCTATGTTTGTTGCCACAAGACCAAAACTTTTCCCGGCATGGCGGGATAGGGAGTCTGAGGAAGAGGCCAACGTCGATTAGAAGAGCCAGCGTCGGGTGAGTTGCAGAAGAGGCCAATGCCGATTGGAAGAGCTAGCACCGGGTGAGTTAGAGAAGAGGCCAGCACCGGTTGGAAGAGCAGCGCTGGGTGAGTTGGAGAAGAGGCCAGTGTCGGTTGGAAGAGCCAGCGCTGGGTGAGTTGGAGAAGAGGCCAGTGTCGGTTGGAAGAGCCAGCGCCGGGTGAGTTGGAGAAGAGGCCAGCACCAGTTGGAAGAGACAGCACTGGGTGAGTTACAAAAGAGGCCAGCGCCGGTTGGAAGAGCTAGCGCTAGCTTAGTTGGAGAAGAGGCCAGCGTCGGTTGGAAGAGCCAGCATCGGATGAGTAGGATAAGAGGTCAGTGTCGGTTGGAAGTGCCAGCGCCGAGTGAGTTGGAGAAGAGGCTAGCGTCGGTTGGAAGAGCCAGCGCCTGGTGAGTCGGAGAAGAGGCCATTGCCTGTTGGAAGTGCCAGCGTCGGGTGGATTTACGTGTAGCACCGGTTGTATCTCTAGCATGCATGTTGATTGAGTGCCAGATGTCCAGATTTTACAGTTTTTTGGAGACACTTGGTTAGCCACCTCAACCCAAGAGTACTTAAGCCCCCTTCCTCACCCGTACCACTCATTCTTACTCTCTAAGACACAAGATGGGCAGGAGTGACTGTTGGTGGGCAGCCACCGTTGGACGGGTGAGAGCTTTGATGAGAGAAGTGGAGAAGACACCATTGTTGTTTATGTAAGTGGATCCATCACCATTGCATGATAGTCGTAAGGATGCATGGAATTGATGCATTTAAAATGAGAATGAAAGTGTATGTGAGGTAAGAAAATCCTCAAGTCTTTTTATTTAGAAATTGGGGCTCTTGTTCTATGATACTGGTGAATGTCAAGAATGAATGCATGATTCTTAGATTATGTAAGAAATGCATGCTATGCATGATTATGTCTGTGTTCACATTGTGAGAGAAGGATTGTTATCATGTGCCTCACCATGAAATGAAGATCATATAATGTATGCTTGAGACATGTTGTATGCCACTGTGAAATTCCAGAAGTTTTCATGTTCTTGCAGGAGGCTTTTGAACAGTCAAATGGGTCCGATTGACCTCAAACCACCCCCATTAGAAATATTTACGAGTCCAGTAAAATGTTTGTTTTTACCCATTTCTGAAATTATGTTTTAAAATGGGAAGGTATATCATTATTAACTATTTTCCTGGATTTTTTATTTATACCATTGTGGTCATTGATTTTAGCTAGCCAAACAAAGTTTGTTTTCAGCCAAACTACAACTATTTGAAAGATTTTTGAATGGACTAAAATTTTCATGTGGAAACTATTTTGAAACGCTCCATAGATTGAAAGTTATACCTTGCTTTATGAAGGTATGTCACTGTGGGCAGTATTGATGGAAATCAGAACTATCACCTTGTTTGCCACAAATTTTTTAACCACTAAATGGAATCCAAATACTTTCAAGTGTGGTTTGTTAGAAAGATATATGTTTTGGCTTAAACTTTCAATTTGTACCTATCACAAGTTGCCTTACGGTTTGAATGTTATAATGATCTGAAGTAGGGTACGTTGCTGTCCACTGTATGCAGCAGGGGGCAGTTAGTTAGCCCTCATTTCCTTGAACCTTTAAGAGGCCAAAAAATATCCTGTTGTCTTCCCAAGTGAGGAATAGGTGAGTTTAGTACGAAATTGATTTTGGAACCATCTTTAAACTCTAAATGGTCCAAAAGTTAGGACCCCATTTATGAGCACACGTACACACGCATGATAATGAAGTTATGCTTCGCTATGACATGGAAGCATGATTATGATGAATGCCCTGTTGCGATATGAATTGCATGATTTTAATAATTCTTATGCTATATGTGAATGGATAACTATTGTGTGAATGATGGTATCATGATTCTTATGTTATATATGAATGGATACCTCCTATGTGAAAGATGGTATCTTGATGCTTATGCTATATTTGAATAGATACCTACTATGTGAATGATGGTATCTTGATGCTTATGCTATATGTGAGTGGATACCTATTGTGTGAATGATGGTATCTTGATACTTATACTATATGTAAGGGGCATCTACTGTGTGAATGATGGTGTTGACAACTACGATTTTTTCCTGGACTCCCCATGATAGGACGAGACTCAGCATGTGAGTAGTTGGGAGGGTCGCGCCCCCCAGATCTATGTGGGCACTACACATTGGGTCACTTAATGGTAGTGTAACGCCCTCTCACCAAAAGGGTGCAGGAAGAGGGTAGTGTCTTGCAAGGCCTCTGCGTATCGAAAACCCCAAAGCGTACTGGGGATGTGTGTGTGTGTGTGTGAGGGCCTTACAAAGTAGGTCTTCCACTTGTCATGGTCCACCGTCCCGAGTGAGGGTAGAAGTCCCAAGTTTAGGATTGGCTTAACCTGACCGATGTGGCTTCCACTTCAGGAGTAGATAGATATGTTTGCTTGACTTATTTACGCTTTCTGCATGAGCTTTTAACTGTAATGGCCTGCTGTCTTTATTACTCTACTTTAAGAAAGGTGATTGTGACATGCATTATAAATATTGAACTGCCTTTCTCATATTTCTACTAGAGTGTTGAGAAGCATGTTGAGGGACTTTATTTGATACATGTGTATATGTACGTATATGTGTGTTGCGTATTTATTTTCACTATCATACTATTTGGAATGCAATGACGTAGATCTGCTTATTGGGCTGTTAGCTCATTCCATATTATTTTCATAACTGTAGAGTGAAGACTGTTGACACTTGTGCTTAAGGTGGGTGACCACTGGGGGATTTGAAGCTTGAAGTCGAGAGGTTAAAAGCCCGTCCTTTGCGGACTTTCATTGTATGTTTTGGATGTCTCAATATTGTGTGGTATACCTCATTTTGGGCCAGTAGTGCCAAGAAAGAATTGTAAAGACTTTTTATCATCGGATGAATGAGATGACTATACTTTTGATTGTTATTTGTTTAATGAGTAATTTTATTCTAAGTTTCTTTCATGGTTTGCTCTTGATTCCACGTTTTCATGCATTGAGCCACTCCCACTTGAGTGACGTTCGTGACCTTTAGTCGTGATCCCGCACTCTGTCGCCGTCCGGCAGGCGTCAGGGGGCGGGGTCGTGACAAGCAGGGACTATTTTGGAATTTCACACATTAATAGGCAGACACAAAACAGTCCTTTTGCACCCAATTTTAGAATTTTTTTTAATTCAATTAAATTGTAATTATCATCAATTTAGATGGTTTTTGGGTGTACACCCATGTTTGGGCCCAATTCTATATAAACATGCAAAGCCTAATTGTAAAACGACCAGTTCATTCTACACATTGATCAATAAAGCTTCACTTTTTCCTTAAGTTTGTGGGTGCATCTTGAAGAGAGAGAGAGGAGAGAAAAGAAAAGGGTCACTACCCTTCGGTAAGGTAACTTTCGCTCTCTTCCTCTCATCTCTCTTTCTCTCCTCATCTATCTCTCCCATTCTCTCTCCTCATCTCTATCTTCCTCTTTCTCGCTCCTCTAATCTATCTTTATTTCCTATTTTATCTTTGATCTCCTTTATCCACTTTCCTTTTTCTTTCTTTATCTTTCCTTCACTTTTCCTCTCTTTCCTGTTCTCTCTCTCTGCTCTCTTTCTCCTTCTTCTCTGTTTCTGCAAGGCGAAGCCGATCGCTTGGCATGATGTTGTCTCGCTTCAGAGATATGAACAGTGAGCGGGGCCTTAACCTGAGTGGCGGACAGGGCCTCTATCGAAGTCTCCTTGTCTTCTTCATCTGACATGGACAGCGGAAGCACATCGCCGCCCATGTCTTCTCTCTCTTCTTCTTCTTCTGATATGAACGGCGGAAGCACATCGCCGCCCATGTCTTTCCTTTCCTCTTCTTCTTCTGACATGGACGGCGGAAGCACATCGTTGCCCATGTCTTTTCTCTCCTCTTCTTCTTCTGACACGGACGGCAAAAGCACGTCGCCGCCCATGTCTTTTCTCTCCTCTTCTTCTTCTGACACGGACGACAGAAGCATATCACTGCCCATATCCTCTCTCTTCTTTCTTCTTCGTCTGACACTGACGGTGGAAGCACATCACCACCCATGTCTTCTCTCTCTTCTTCTTCGTCATGGACGGCAGAAGAACATCGTCGCCTATGTCCTCTCTCTCTTCTACTTCTTCTGACATGAACGACAGAAACACATCGTCACCCATGTTTTCTTTCTCCTCTGATTCCCCTACCATGAGCAGCAGAGGCTAATTGCCGCACATGTCCTTTCTCTCTTCTTACCCTCCTGTCATGAACTGCAGAGGTTTATCCCCGTCCTTATTCTTTTCTATCTTCTCTATCATTGTCGTTTAGGTTCTCTCTTCTTCCTTCTCTCTCATTTTCTTCTTCTTCCTTCCTTCTTAGGCACGATCAGTGCTAAGGGATCACTTATTTCCTTTCTTGTTTTGTGTGCATTGTGTGCTTGACTTTATTTTAATTGCGTGCTTCTTTACACACTCCAACACACACCGGACTGGGAGTGCCCGGGAAACCAACAAACAAATATTTTGAAAACCCTCAAAATCTGCGTTAAAGGCGTGAGGGGAACCTAGCTTTGAGAGTTGAGGCGGTTGGGATTCACGTAACTTTAACTGTGAGCACCCCTTTGTAATCCTTTGCCTCAAAGCAACTTCGCATATAGTAGGACCTGGTGAATATCCTATAACAGGAGGCCAGGACCTATGTGGGGACCTATATCATCCTAGCCGCATTTCAATAGGTAGGAACCCACTCTCAAGCCAAGCCTACCTATAATTCTGGGTCAAAAGTTTTTGTGTCCTTGCTTGCTTATTTCTAGTTGGTTAATCTTAGATCTCAGTCCGGACCCGCTTTTGGTCCAAGCTGAACCCTCTGGGTCCAAGTCCAGTCTTGTACTCAGCTTAGCCCAGGTCAGAACTAGGTTTCTCCTTGGTCCGAACCTATGTCCCCTCTTGGTCCGAGCCGAAGGCTCGTTCCTAGTTCATCCTTGATCTAGTCCGTGGCCATACCGAGGCTGTTCATCAAAACTCTATAGGTCCAAGTCTAGGCTTGTATGTAGCTTAGCTCAAGTCTGAACCAGGTTCACACACAGGTCCGAACCGAGGCCCCCTCTTTGTCCAAGCCTAGGGATTGTGCCTAAACCAACTTTGATCTAGTCTGGGTCCACACTCGGTCTGAGTTTCATAACCCTCTAGGTCCAAGTCTAGGCTTGCACCGAGCTCAGTCCATGTCTGAACAAGGTTCACACCTGATCCGAACCCAGACCCACTCTTGGTCTGAGCAGAGACTCATACCTATCTAGTCTAGATCTTAGTCTAGGTTCTAGCATAGGTCTAATCTTAGAGTTGCCTCTAGAGCTAGACTAGGCTTACCTTAGTTCAGGGTTCAAACCAAAACCTATTGAGTTTAATAGATTTCATCCAGTCTAGTCCTAGCCTAGATCTTAGTTAGGGTTCTGCCCCTAGAGACATAGTAGGCCTACCATGAGGTGTCGAGTCTAGATCTCACCAAGTCTAAGAATTATAACCCACGATCATGGCGGGACAAAGTCCAACCCTATAGCCCCATCTCAGTTTAGGTCCAGAGAACCTAATCAATCCGAGAGGCACCGTCACATTGCTCCCTCACAAATCATCCATAGCACTCGTGTTAGTGAGCCGACTCTCAAATTGCATGGAACCAAACCTAGCTGTCTAAGCCGCCTTCAAGGCCACCCTTTAGAAGTCACGAGCCAATAGGTTAATAAGGTTCGTAATACCCTGAAGAGTCAAGGGGTCAGGCTGGGGGCAATCCTTCAAGACATAGGGGTTACCCTCATATTCAGTTGGCACAACAAGAATAAGGCCCCTGCTCAAATCTCTGAGTCAGCCGATCTCAGTCGTATGAACCCCAATAGTCATCTAGCAGCCCAACATTCCAATCTTAGCAATCAGCCTGTTAGTGGGCGAGTGGGTTCACACACAACTAGGGAAAGCCTACTCGAGCAACCCATCACCAGTAAAGATCAGGGTTTCAACCTAACTCGATATAAAGAAAATCTTAAAGTGCATGCTTACTTCCAAGACCTCCTCATTAGAGGATACACCATCCAGCGCACTCAATCCAGGAAAGTCAGATCAGAAGCTCAAGCCATAGGCCAAGTCCAATATTTTAGCTCAAACCAGGATGATCCTAGGGCTATTAGCTTGCCAATTCAACCCACTACGGGCCAGGGGTTTAGTTCTAATCATCACTCGAGCCCAAGACTACCTAGAGGGTAGACTCCCTCTGACAGTAGTCATGACATTCCTTCACTCTTTCAGTTTTGTGCTAGGGAAAGATAATACCCTAACCCCAAGGATAGGTCATCCAACCAAGGTCAGGGTCTGGTAGACCTAGCCACCCAAAGTCAAAGGTTGAGTCATCATAGCAGCTTGAATCGTCCATCCCAGTTGAATGGTGATCCTATCCTGCAGGCCTCCTTGCATGGCCAAGTTGTGCTACCTCTAAGTAATAGGAATGCTCTGTCCCAATTCAACTCAGGTGAGCCTACAAGACGACAACCGACACATCAAGTTCAATACATTCCTCAGGCTCAGTCCTTAGGGCAACCGGCTACAGGGGCCCAACGGCCAGTTTATACGAGCCAGATACCACGAAGTCAGGTTCAACTGACCATATAATAGAGCCAGCTCACAGCTATACAAACGACTCAAGTCGCTCGTATGAAACACCTCTAAGACTCTTTAGAGAAAATGAGAATATGGGATTTCTCAACTCCTAAAGCTTATATACAAGAAATTCTAGGAAACCTACAAGATCTATCACTGGGGTTTGTGATGCCACAGTTCAAAAATAGATTTTCAGGGAAAGAGGATCTTGAGGCACACATCAATGCCTACTTATTGATGGTCCACACACTACAAAATTGGCCCAACCAACTTAAGGTCATGTTCTTGCATAGCTTAAAAGAAGAACCCTTGATGTACTACTGACGATTCATGAAGGGGGACCCTCATGCAACTCTTGATGAAATGTTCAGGCACTTTTCCTCCCGCTATAGTGGAGAAAAGCTAAAACCCATCAACCTTGGTGAGTTAACTTCTACCAAATAAAAGTCAAGCGAGTCTCCTTCTCTATTTATAACCAGATTCAGAAAGGTTGCTATGTGAGTCACTGAAACTCCACTCCCTGAAGCCGCAAAGGTAAGCATAGCATTAGAGAACATGACTCTAGAATATGTCGCGTTCTTCATTGTGGGGGCAATCCCGTACTCATTTGATGATATGCTTGAAAGAATATCATGATATGAGCGAGCCAAGAAAGATAAAGCCGCAGCCAAAAAACCCTCTCAAGAAGGGGAGGTGAACGTGATCAAGAAAAGCAACCCTTTTGTAAACCATTCATAGGGAAAGACAAAAATTCATTCTGCCACATGGAGAATGCAGACTTCTACACCAAGGGAATTCACTCCCATTGATGAGCCTATGACGGATGTCGTGAAGAAGTTGCTTAAGACAAGGCTCATAGAATTACCGACAGGAACCAAGATTCCTCCTTTCCATGGAGGTGATACTTCTCAATGGTGTGATTGGCATCAAAACTATGCCTATAACACGGAGGAATGTCGAGCTTTCAGACATAGAGTTTAGGACCTCATTGATAATAACACGATAAGTGCTAGAAAGAAAGAGTTAGATGACATAGAAAAACCAGAAACTATAGATATCTCAACAAAGAATACTGATGTCAACCTGATTAACTCAGGAGAATCACAAGCTATGACCAACCCCAAAGAACATCCACAAAAGGACTTGGAGTACAAGAAGAAATCAACTGAAAAGTCTAGTAGATGAAGAACAAAATGAGCATAACCTTACTTAGGAGTTAATGACTAATGATACTCAAGATGAGGATGAACTTAGCTCCAAGCCCATAACCGAAGAAGGGAGAGAAGAAAGGGGTATCACATATGGGATTCCACTCCAAGATACACTCCCAAAAGTGGCACAAGAAATCCCCATCAAATAGAGTCACACTAGAGCATATGAACCCTTCAACCTTTACTTTCAAGTTAATACAATAAATGGTTCATACCTGTGTGGTAACGAATCAAACCCGTAAGAGCAATATGAACTCAAGCATAAGCTCAACCAAGGTTTTGAAGCTATGGATTCCCAAGCCCATGACGACAAGAAAAACCTTAGTTTTGGGACAATAATTTGTGAGGGGGCAAATGAACAAGTGCTAAAAGGAGGCTCTTCACCTCAAAACTTTGATGACCCACCTAAGTGGGATCAATATAATGAGGACAACATGTTAGAAATTGATGTGATCCAGATCAACGAGAAGGGATCATTTTCTAAACAAGGAGTCAATACCCCAAAGTCTCCCATTACTATTCCAAACAAGGGACCAACACCTCAAATATCGAAAGAAGATGAACCTTTAAAAATTCTAAGGGGCCCACCTGGGCCACCTTCATCAGACTTCCTCATCAACCCACTTACCTAGAATGAGAAGCCAAGCTTAAAAGATTTAACCAAGTTACCTCTCGAGGTGAACCCAGTTATAAATGATGGAGAAGTAAAGAGCCCACTATTCCTAAAGATTTGGCATCTTCCCTAGAGTTGATAGAGCTCGAACCTTTAGAAATTCTAAGGGGCCACCTTCACAAGATTTCTTGAATGATCTGCCAATATGGGATCAAGAATTGGATATTGAAAATCTGACCATGTTACTTCCTCAACAGGCAGGCTCTTTAAAAGTCATTAACGACATGAGCACAACTCTGATAACCGGAGCACCACCATATCAAGAGAATTCATCCTGTGAAAAAACAAGTTCCAACAGAACAAAAAGCCTTGTAGGGGCAACCCCATCAAAATATTCAATAGGCGCAAACTCCTTTCATGAAGAGGATACAATAGGGGCAACTAATGAGACCAAACCCTTCTTCGTTGGCTCCCAACATGCCATAAATCCATCTAATACTAACTTAATCACTCTTCTGGTGCGAGAGTCTCACTTAAGCTCGAGCACTAAGCAGGAGTCTACTACGGAGTTAATCCCGAAAAAACAATTCAAAATTTGCAATGAAAAAGATTACCAAAAAGGAGTTGGGTGATCACTCACCCCTTGCAAATAACCAAATGAGGCATTCATGCCTCACACTTCAAAAGGCATTAACGCCTAATGTGTAACATGAAGTACTCCATTAACGGGAAAACCCTGATGAGCCTATACGTCCATACAGAAGGCTAAGGGATTTGGAAACTGAGAGTGATTTTTAGTCCCAAAATCAAGGTTCAAGTGGAGTAGTTTAAAGCAAGAGTTAAACGGAAATTCAACAACCATTGTCAAAGAGAAAAGGGAAATTAGAGGAAGATC